>NQII01001641.1:525105-546192 GCA_002778355.1 Clitarchus hookeri | reverse complement strand
TTAAAATATAACTAAAATATACATTCCAGAATTATTAATATACTATAGTTAAATATAAATAATTAAGTCACTTATTTTAATTAAATATAAATAATTTATAATTAGTACATAAATAATGGGCATTGTTTAATAATTATACTTTTTTAGTAAATAATTAACTTTATCCAACGTACTGATAACCGTAACTCACGCTTGACCTTGCATTAGACCATATATGACTGTGCGCGGCGCACTCTTTGCAGTCTACCGCAGAAACGGTTGATCGTATGAAAAAAAAGTTCAAACAGAAGTTGTAGAGAATTTTATATTCTACAACTTTTATAATAAGTGCAAATCTTATTTAAGCTATAAAAAGCAAGATATTCGCGAAAACCCGATTTTTATGACCATTGACCTTCAATATTTTAAGACGCGGACACGATAACATTGGTGACTTTTAAGACAACATTAAGAACGACAAAACAAAGGCTTATACCAATTTACAGCTTATTTATTATCTTTCATTCCGAGGTGAAACCCCTAATATGACTGGGCTAATGTGGCCTCATTTCAGGTTTCTCTCAGCAAACGTTATATGCATTATTAATAACACTTGGCATGGAGTTTTTAACAAAATTTTCTTTTAGCGGTTATTTAATTATTTTTGAGGAGTCTTAGTCATATTTGGATATGCATGAAAATAAATTTCATAGTTTTTTTAATTGGGGAACGAAATCAATCTGTAGCAGTAAGAGTTCATTTATTTGCAACTTCTAAAAGAACTTACTGTTGCTAGTAGAAGCTCCACTTCATTAAAGGAAGTTTATATTTGTAAAAATATACATATTTAAAAATGGGGATTTGACGGTAGATGGGCTAATAAATGATAATGAACTTTGAACGTGACAAAAATAGTAGGAAAATAATCTTCCGTTCATCGCTTTATTAGGGTAGGCCTAATATTTAAGATANTTTGAACGTGACAAAAATAGTAGGAAAATAATCTTCCGTTCATCGCTTTATTAGGGTAGGCCTAATATTTAAGATAGTTGGAGCGACTGAAGTGACTATAAGAAGCTTACTTCATAATTTAAAGTTGCCTGACAAAATGAAGTGTCTACGAAACACCGCACTAACACGCCACGTTCTTAAGACAGAGAAACGCGAAGATAGCANGCTGACAAAATGAAGTGTCTACGAAACACCGCACTAACACGCCACGTTCTTAAGACAGAGAAACGCGAAGATAGCAAGCATCAGTTAGCAGCCTACAAAGAAAAGTCCACATCCCTTGTTCAAGGCATTTTCCTATTAGAATTCTTCAGTGACCATCAATAAAACGAGATTAAGTCTCCTTCGTTTTAGGAGGCGAAGCGAGCAATAAGAAAGTAACCTGGGAGAAAGAGAGGGGGGAGATAGAGAGAGAGAGAGAGAGAAAAAAAAAGAAATAGGCAAGGGTTTGGCGTTAAAAAAAAATAGAAGAGATTTCTTCCCTCAATTCAGCGAAAATGCAATTCCCGATGGAGGGTTTTTCGGCGTGTTGAGAAGAGGTTCTNGGGGGGGGGGGGAGCTATAGTCTATTCTATCTCGGGATAGAGGTTAATTTAACAAACCTTATAACAAATGATTCGAATACCACGGGATGACTTGAGCAAATTTAAATTAAAATTGGGCCGCGAGAAACGGTAGATTTCAGGTAGGACTGTGTGAGGGAGGAAGTAGGGGGAGGGGGTGGGATAGTACGTGATCACCATTCGGGATAGCAACGCTTTGCAAAGTCGCTCAATGTGCAAATGTTGCATGTTCCGGACCGGGGTTCGTAGCAGGCGGGGGTGGGGCGTGGGGGTGCTTCTAATTAATGGCACACCGGATCTCTAGCCTAACTCTCTCTCTCTCTCTCTATCTCTGTCTTTCTCAGTCTCTCCCTGTCCCTTATTTTTTTTAATCCAGCCTCTCCTTTAACTTCTTTTTCTAATAACGCGTTGCAACGGGTTCCCTCCTGACCCCCATAATCCGCACCCCCCTTTCCCCCTCCCAGACACAAACTTTCCCACACCGGTATTCGCAAGCATTGCGAACCGCGCGGTGAAGAATCACGGATTGCAAACCGCTGCATATTAATTCTGCCATCGCGGAAATCCCTGCGGGATTTACATACAAACTCGGCCAATTTTTTTTTTTCATTTTTTTTTTTTTAATTCCGCCTACACACATGCCTGTTGCGGACGAAGCAAGTGTTATTATTGCTGGAATTAAAAACCACCCCATCCTCGGGGGAAAATTGTATCGCGTTTTCGCTTTCTCGTAATCACAGCCTGCACTTGCGATACCGGCCGGGTTATGGAAATCCTACCTGCATAATCCGAAACTCGAAATCATTTTTTCGCCCGACTTATTTTCCCCACTTGTTTGCTCTCCAGGAATGCGTGGTAGAGAATTGAAAATTGCACAGCAAGACTGGGACTAATTTGAAACATGTTACAAATTATGAATGACTAGTTCTCTATCAATGATTATTCTTGTGAAGACTGAGAATGCACACACATATTTTGTACGTACACTAGGGATGACTGTTTGAAGAAGTAAAGGCATTTTTATGGGAAGTTGATGATGATGTGAATAAGTGCCTCTACTTGCCCAGTCATATATAATAACCGGAAGTAAGATAATTACATAATAACATTTAAGAAACGGTTTGCAGGCTTTATAGAAAATTTCTCCACCTGAAAAATTTGACCAGCCGTAACGACAGAGTATTCACGTTCCCTCGAATTTTATATATTTTTTTATTGTCAGTAGTAGAAAATAGATAATTCGCGCTCAATGTATTTTAAATTGAACACTGAGGGCACGGGGAACAGGTGCCAGGCGCCATTCAACTCCGTCATTCAAGTCACCCAACCACCCTATTTGATCCAGGTGACGTTTGACCTTGAAACATGGCCTTGACCCTGTACCCGTGACATCGAATGACCTTGAACCAAAAAATTCCAAAAATTGCCAAAAAGTATCAAATAAAAAATATAAAAATATAAATTATTTAAAACATTTATTTAAAGGTGTACATGAAATAGGTCCGGGGTTCCATGACAGGTGGATCGACTAAGCTAAGCTCCCGACACGACCAGCCCTCACAAGGTCAACCAATGTTAATCTTGTCAGTCATGTTATATATCGGTGACCTTGACCTTAATCCTTGACTCCTATGACCTTCGACCTTGAAGTTAAATGTTTTTTTATCTCCAAAAATTTAAATAAAATTAAAAATAGACATTTCAGTCGTTCGGCTGCCAAGTTATGACGTCACCTAACAACCATTATTAATCCAAGTGACTTAGAACTTGACCATTGACTAAAACCCCATGAGCTTGGTAACATTTAACCCAAAAATAAATTCTAAAATTATGTATAAAATCCAAAAAATTCCAAAAAAAAAATTTTTTTTATTAGAAACATTAATTAAAAATTAGTTTGTTCATCAGTTTTTTTATCAATCTCGAAATATTTCCATCAATCATCACGGCAATCAGCACTGAAATGAGCACCACAATCAGTAATCCTCAATAATCCACATATCAATCAACTCCAATTCACACACCAATACACATATCAATCAACTCCAACCCACACCAATCCGCACACATATCCACGCCAATTCACACGCCAATCCACGCCAATCCACATATCAATCACTTCCAAACCACACCAATCCGCACAAATATCATCGCCAATCCACTCCAATCCACACACCAATAAGCGCCAATCCACACACCTATCCACTCACCAATTAACACCTATCCTNCCAATCCACACACCTATCCACTCACCAATTAACACCTATCCTCACACCAATCCAATGTTTGTATTGGTGTGGATTAGTGTGGATTAGTGTGGATTGGTGTGTGGATTGGTGTGGATTAGTGTGTGGATTTGTGTTGATTGGTGTGTGGATTGGTGTGGATTGGTGTGTGGATTTGTGTTGATTGGTGTGTATTGCTGATAGTGTTGCTGTTGTGATTCTGATACAGTGCTGATTGCGGTGCTGATTGCGCTGCTGATTAATGGAATTGTTTTGTGATTGATCGAAAGACTGATGAAAAAACAAGTCTTTAATTAATTTCCTAAATATTGTTTTGGAATTGTTGGATTTTATAAGAATCTTTAGAATTTATTTTTGGGTTCAATGTTATCCAAGCTCATGAGGTCAAGGTCAAAGTTCAGGTTCAATGTTACTTGGATTAATAATGTATGTTGGGTGACGTCATAACGTGGCAGCCGAAAGACTGGAATGTCAGAACATGATGTCGGCTTCAGCTCCAGACCCCGTTATGTCCAAACATTCGAAAATTAATTTATTTTATTTTTGTATTTCCATTTTTAATTTTTAAATTTTTGTGATTTCCTGGAAATTTTATGAATTTTTAGGATTTGTTTTTTTGTTTAGGTTTTAAGGTTGATAATTAAGGGTCTTGGGTTAAGGGTCTTGAGTCTAGGGTCAAGAGTATTGAGTCTTGAGTCTTGGTTCAAGGGTCTTGAGTCTTTATTCTTGAGTCTTGGGTCAAGGGCCTTGAGTATTGGGTTAATGCTCTTGAGTCTTGCGTCAAAGTTTTTTTTAGGAATTTCGTTAGAATTTTTTTGGACGTTTTTGGAATTTTTTTAGAAATTTTAGCTTCAAGGTTAAAGGTCATCGGGGTCAAAGTTGAACATAAAGGTTACTGACAACTAGCATGGCTGATGAGGTAGACACTGGCCCACCTGTCGTGTCGAGAGCTTAGTCAATCCACCTGTCATCGAACCGCAGACCACATTTTTTTAATATTCTTTTTCGGGGGGTGGAGGGGATTTATAATTTTTATGCAATTGTTTAGATTGTTTGGGTTTAAGGTAATTTAATGTCACAGGTACAGGTTCAAGGTCAAAGGTCGCCTGGCTCCAATATGGCGGTTGGGTGACCAGAATGACAGAGCATGAACGGTGCCTGGTGCCTGTACCCCGTGCCCTCTGTGCGCCATTCAAAATACACTATACACGACTTCTCTATTTTCTACTAATGTTTTCGATTTTCTGAAATGTATTAATTAGAAGCTATTGATATTGCTAGTTCGCATGCTTTCCTCTACACTATGTGCATGAGTTATTTAGGTGGGTAGGAGGGTAGGGCTTCACGTCTCGTCGACAGCGAGGTCATTACAAACGGAGCAAGTTGCTCAGAGAAGCAGGAATAGGGAGGGAGCTGGCGATGGCCTGTAGTGGGGAACCATCCCAGCATTCGCCTGAAGTGATTTTAGAAAACCATATATAATCAAAAACTGAATGGCCAAAAAAGGGAATCGAATCCGTTTCCTCCGGAGTGCAAGTTCACTGTTTTACCGCTGCGCTACCTCGCTTGGTGCGTTTTGGTGAGGTACTCGTAGGCCTATATGGTAGAATATTATATGTTAGGGTGGAGAGATGGGATGGAGATATTTGAGCTGCTCTTACATCGAGGTCATGAGAGCCGATGACGGTGAAACGAGGTGAGTATGGAGCAGCGCCAGAATACAATGACGAGGGAAACGGGTGTGTTAAAAAAAGTATGTCTCGGTAGAAGAAGGTTTCAGCCATAGTTAATGATAAATGGTTGTATGGTTCTTCAGGTTTTGTGGTACATATAACCTTCCTAAACGCGGTCTACTGAAGCTGTAACTTAGTGAATTGACTGCAGGTTCTTGGAAATTCAGAACACCAAGATAGGTTTTAAACGGTTTGTCGGCACCGTAGATTTTGCATGAAACTCTACAAACATAAGACCAGAAGACTTTTTTAATACATAAAACTGTAGTTGGCATGCAAAATATGGCGGAATTGAGTTGAAAAATTTTTGGAGTTAAGATTATTTGCTAAGTTAATATATCTTTACAACACGGGGGACAAAAAGTTTATCAATAATATATAGTATCAGTTTGGGTTCAGTTCGAAATAATTATTCCAGTGATATTATACGTAAATAAAGTATAAAGAGGCAGGCGTTAAAGTATCTTATATGTTAAAAATTATGCCTTGTTCTGACTTTCTGCGAATGAAGTAATAGTTTACCGGACTAGTCTGATTAATTTCGGTTGTACCTGAAATTATAGAAATCTTTATATTTCTTGTGATGCCCCTTTACATAATGAGAGACAAATGACGAAGCATGGACAAATTTAAATTCATACTCAAATTGGTACAACCAGAAAACTAAGACTGTTCTATATAGGTCAGTGGTGTGGTGGATATGTACGTACTTAACTAAAGGGAACTACTAATTTTAATATAAGTGTCTAAGCTAAAATAATTTACGTTTAGGTAGCCCAGAGTGACACTACTTTTAAGCCACCTTCTTTGGATATCGGTTGGAAAGTTTCTGCCATATTATGTAAAAATTTTACATTCCAAGTGACATAACTAACAAAATTAGCAACAAAAATGTATTTAAATAAGCATAATTAATTACTGCTGTGCGAATGTCAATTTCAATTGAAATACTTTTGAAGGTCTCGCAGGTATGACGAAACAAACTGAGAAAGTTTGACTTTCACCATTTTGAAAATGATAGTTTAATCTCTTAATATAAGTCATGGTGACCTAACGTCACGATAATAATTTTTTTAACTGGGCGAACATCTGTTTAGTATTTCTCAGGACATAACATAGAAGCTTAATTTTTTGAGGTCATGTTACTTTACAAAAATATCTGACAAACGTCCTGCGTAATAGTTTACATAATTCTTGAATTGCGTGCTGTTGGCAAAGTTTGGTTTTAATAGTATAGCCTAATCGGCCGGTACATAAAAATATGACAAATTAAAATGCAATATTAAAATGCCACGAGTTTTAAACTAAGAATCACGCGTAAAAAACAATAAGTTTGGGAGGCGGACGGCTGCACATTTGCCCTAATCTGCTTCATAATTTATATAAATATTACTTATTTAGATAGCTCTAGCTTCCTAGATGGCCTACTAATAATGATAACAGTTTCTATATTTAATGTTGACAGTAAACTTTCACTTCAACAATTTCTTTTGTAAAAATTGGTTGAATTTTTTGTGAGACGTGTTATGGCACCCAAAATAAGCATTTGGAATGATCGAAAACTAGAAGTTGGATGTCCTTCTTAAATTCTATAAAAGTATTGGATTTGGTGAAATTCGGTGCACCGGTTTAAAGGATTTTTGAACACAGGCACACATGCGTATACAGGCACACATATATTAATATTTATATCAGTTACCTATATTTCCTTCCGAAAGCAGGCTAAAACACTACCTAATAATATTTCTAGTTTGACTTTATCTCTGCTATAGACATAAACTGATTTAATGCGGTATAATTAATAAAGTCGGAAGTAAAATTAGTGGACAGTCATCCACAACTTCTGTTCGGGTGCACTACGTCCCTACATAACGCTGGTGACACGAATTTTATACTGACTATATATTTGATTTGTTTTTCTTCCTCGTAAGTAAATATGTACTCATAAAGAATTACACTTCAAATTATAGCCAGCCCAGCATTTCTGTACCTCAAAATGATTGTGAAATACTATAACTATAATTTTGGATGATTTTTCATGTTTGATTTAAACATAGATTTCATTTTCCCTTATAAAGAAAAAAAAATCAATTTGGGGTTGCGATTGTGTGGTTTAATAGTACAAATTTATTTTGGGTGATATGATAGCACACGAATCGTGCGTTTACATTTTTACCAATATACAAATTGATTCTAGATTTGTAAATATTCCTTGCAGATAGATTATTGTAAACAGGTCATCAATAAATGCAACAAAATTAGCTATTCAGTGGAACTGTTATGTTTCTTTAGCATAAATATTTATAACTTGCAAGCTTTCTTGTTTAGCAAAGTGAGACTAGTGAAACAGAAATCTGTTTGAGAGTGCTAAGTCAACTGGGCTTTACTCTTGGCTCTTTCCCAGTTCGGTTTGCAAATTCCCTATTTGATGGCACGTAAATAGAAAAGAATATGCAAATGTAAGAGTGGCAACCTTGGTGGATTTGCGCCATGCTAATATAGTGCCCCTTTCACTGAACTCTCACTGAAAGTTTACTCCAAATAATTTCTTGGGACCAACTTCTGTGTCATTATTTAAAAGTTCACAGATCGAAACCGTTATATTTAGTGGAGATGTGTGAACTGGGCTGCAGATTTACGCTGAAAAAAGCTTATGAGACTATAAAAAAACTAACGCTACGAAGAACGAGATCTATGGGGTTTTTTTCAAACAAGGACAATACAAGAGACAGAAAATGCACTTCTTAATGTGGGTTACTACTTCATTTTGAAGTCGGTGGCGTGTTTTTTTCTGAGCCTTGCCAAGCAAATAATAAAATCCTCTTACACTCAGATGTATATTAACCCGTTCAGTCACAAATAAATATATTGGTTCAAATGTTACAGTGGTGAAAAATGTTGATGCGTACTGTACATGTAGCGATTGTGCTACTGAGGAATACTCGAAAACACATTTTAACCCATTTCACTCTCTTAGGGGTTGAATTTTTAAAAACCTAAAATCAATTTTTAGATATTTATATAGGCAATTTCTGAAATTAAGAGCAAACGAAACATATACACAGATTGTTTGGAAATTAAACGCGCAAATTGCGGGAGGTGATTCCTTATGAAAAATAAAGTAAAAAATATACAGTACACCATAAAACTAAAGACTATATTAAAGCAGATATGAGCCTGTAGAAATTGGGATTTGAAAACGTTTTTTTCGCTGAATGCCTTGTACTCTCTGCCAGCGGTAGGGATGGCGGCGATTTACCAACAGCACGTCCCACACGGTTGAATGGGCCACGCTTATTTGGCGCGCTATGGAGCGTGTACTAGTGGAGGGCATGTCGTTGATGTGCTGACGTATCACTTCCTCAACCCGAACAGTGCGCACAGACCGAGGATAGCCAGTATTACGCATGTGTATTTGCAACAAGAGAGGCAACAGTCAGCATTCTGCTGCGAACTTTGTAGGCGTTGTACAAGGCATTCAGTGAAAATACGTTTTCAATCCCAATTTTGATATGCACGTATCTCCTTTAATATTCCGTTAAGGTATACGGTGTCCTTTTTTTTAAAGTTGTATTCTTGTTCGACTTTATTTTAATGGGGAATCACCTCCCGCAGTTTGGGCGTTTAATTTCCGAACAACCTCTATATATATATATAAAGCACATACAATTAACACTTTTGTCCCCTTTAGGTGTTGAATAATTCCAATTAATCTCATGTGTGTTTTTTAAGTATTTATGTAGACAACCATTTTCAGCTATGAGCACAACGATATCTAATTGAGTTAATAAGCTATTGAGGAGTCCTTAGAAACAATTTTACCCAATTTCACCTCCTTAAAGCAAAGACCATAACGATATTTAATCGGGATGGTGACCATTTCTGAGTTCTCTAAAACACATTTACCCCTTGTTATGCTCTTAGGGGTCGAATTTCGAAAAATAGTTTCTAAGCGGATGTCTGTACCTATGAGAAATCATTCCTTAAATATTCCTGATTTTGCATCCAGCCCTTTGAGCTTTGCGTTGATGAGAGTGAGACAGTCAATCGGGAAGTTCATTTTATACGTTGGGATTACTTTGCTTACAATTGTTATTCAGTACAGGCCGAAAATGTTTGATTTAGTTTCTAACTTCACAACTCTACATTACTTTTTACTCGCGAGCTGCAGGAGCATATCACTTCTTATTAGATTTTCGTTCCAATTCAGGTGAATTAATGTAATCTTCAATAATTGTCGCATGTAGTTTACTGAGTATTTTCAACTCATGATACGTGCTACCAGCTGCAGAGATAGTTGACCATCGTCTATGTATTCACAGCGTACCATGCAGTACTCTTGCATGACACATGATGATTTATGTCTTGGTTTGGTTGAAAGACTCGGTGTAACATGCGCCCTGGCCACATGCCATTTGTTCCCGAAATGTTGCCTCAGTGCAACTGTGCCTTTCATAGTGCCATGCAGCTAATTTTTATTAAGGCTAACGTCTCTTTGTAAGCACCGAGTTGCGGAAATTCTCTGGCCTTTTCACCATTTTTAAAACAAAAATCTCTATGTACTTAAAAAGAAATTACGAATATACTTGGAACGGAATTCATGAAACCAGCTGTAGAAGAGAAAATAAAACGCTATTTATTTTTAATCACAAGTGTAAGTAACTCCTTTACCTTCGAAGGAAACCGGACGGAATTTCAATAAAACTCACGTTATCGCATAAGATATTCTGAAGAAATAGTTCCACGAAATATTCTTTGTTACATGGTAATCCTAATATGTCAGAATAATTCAATAATACAAAGATTTGATTCCTGAAAACTTTTGCAAAAACTATCCCGCAACAAACTCTTGTATTGAAGTTTGTGTAAGTCTCAGCTGTTTTAGTTTTCGCCCTTTGATNACAAAAACTATCCCGCAACAAACTCTTGTATTGAAGTTTGTGTAAGTCTCAGCTGTTTTAGTTTTCGCCCTTTGATATTTTCGCTTGGTCGTATATATGAGTATGTTTCGTTTCTATTTTTGGCGGGATGGCTGTAACCTCATCTCTTGAGGCGTAGTATCTTTGTGGCGGTCATAGTGAAAAAAATCAAGGAGTATGATTGTTGTCTTGAGCTATTATTTTTCCGTATTCGTCTTGAGAGCTTTATTTCTCAGTCTCTAATATACATTATAGTCTATTCGTTGTTTCTTTACACTTTTTGAATCAAACATTTGAAAACTCACCCCATGTATGACGTGTTTGGGTATTTCCTACATGTATCGAGTATCACGACCGCTTTATACCTCTGTTTACATAGACGTATCTTATTTTGCGTTTCTGGAACACATTTTTGAAAAGAAAAAAAAANACCGCTTTATACCTCTGTTTACATAGACGTATCTTATTTTGCGTTTCTGGAACACATTTTTGAAAAGAAAAAAAAAACCAAATTCTATTATTCCGAAGAAACTACAACGTAATTATCAAAGTCTTTATCTTTATTTTGCCCAAANAAAAAAAAACCAAATTCTATTATTCCGAAGAAACTACAACGTAATTATCAAAGTCTTTATCTTTATTTTGCCCAAAATAATATAATGTATTTTATCTATTATTGCGTACAGTAAGCCGTTTTGGAAACAGTGACACAAAGTATGGTAAGCCTATAGACCGCCAGTGAAAAGAGATGGCAATCGGTCTTCAACGAGCAGGACAATTTTGATACGCTCGCCGCTCGCAGTGATGCGCGTTACGTAGACGCATTGTGCTCAGGCCGGCGCCGAACTCGTGATCACAGAACCCTTTGCATACGAGCTCCGACCATAGGGAGGGCGGCTTTCAGCTGCCTCCCCCCCCCCCCAAGGAGCCACACCACCGCCAGCGGGTCAATTTCGGAACACACAGGTCCCATTACTGGAATTTGCACTGCTAATAAAGGCGCAAATTGGTGGACAGCGGGACTGGTGCAGCGGCGGTGCGTCGCCACGCGCACGCGGCACGGCGTATGTTGGCTGTTCGCGGGAAAATGAGCATTTTTGAAAGCCCTGCTTAAGATCTACTATTTGTGTGCACGTTGTGTGTTCTTCCCGCTCTATGTAAAATTAACATTACCATGGGCCTCATTACTTTATTGTTGTGCCGGTCAACTGAACTGGGAAATTATTATAAAAGTAAATGTATTTCAAATCCGCTCAATTTTACACTTCGAATAATTAAAAAAGAAAACAGAAAACGAAATAAGTAAATTTAGTTACCACAAGTGGTTGCCTAACACTTTTTATTCGACGTTAAGATATGGAAATATTTTCCACCCGTCGTTACCAATTTTACTGGGCGCATGTCACTCAGTGCGCCCGTTTAAATATATGCAGGCAGGGGCAGTGATATTTTTATAAGGTTGATTTTAAAATGCTCAAGTTATCGTGAACAGCCTTTAGGTGGGTGTCACTGCACCGAGAGAAAGGTTCGCTTCAGTCAAATTAAGGTTAATTCTGCTCAGATTTGGAACAAAACAAGTTTTCTTATGAGATAGTTTGGTCTAGGGAAAATTTCTCGTTGTTCCAAAGAGGTATCTTTTAATTAAAATTTTAAGATACCTGAATAATAAAAGATAAATATTTTACTTAGTTAAGTTGATTTTTTATATATGATTTATGAGTATTACAGTTATTCTGTTTTTAACGTAGAAAATAGAGAAAATCAGGTACACATGCGACGCTAGCGCTTACCTAGTGGTGAAAAAATTTATTTGCAAAATTAAAAGCATTGATCTTCTCAACCTGAGTAGAATAAATACTAGCCAAATAAATACTTGCACGTGCATGGCCAAACAAACACGCGGTTGCTGTTTTGAAAGCTGTTCAAAGTCAAATGAGCACTTTTAAAATCAACTTTATAAATAATGTCACCTGTCCCCATCTACATGCATAATTTAACTGGCGTACAAACCGCCATGCGCCCAGTAAAGTTAGGAACGACGGAGGGAAAGTANCCATCTACATGCATAATTTAACTGGCGTACAAACCGCCATGCGCCCAGTAAAGTTAGGAACGACGGAGGGAAAGTACTTCCATGTTTGAACGTGGAATTCGAAGTGTTAATTTAACATTTATGATTAATAGAAATACACCTTTTATTGGCATGTAAAAGTAAGAATTTTTAAATTTGTAAAATGTTTTATTTTCTAATAATTTCACATTTTCCTTTGACCGACGCACGAATGAAGTGACCAGGCTCTCCTCAATGCTAATTTTACATATGGCTGAAGACCAAACAACGTGCATACAAGTAGATCTAAACCAGGGCTTTCAATAGNCCATCTACATGCATAATTTAACTGGCGTACAAACCGCCATGCGCCCAGTAAAGTTAGGAACGACGGAGGGAAAGTAGTTCCATGTTTGAACGTGGAATTCGAAGTGTTAATTTAACATTTATGATTAATAGAAATACACCTTTTATTGGCATGTAAAAGTAAGAATTTTTAAATTTGTAAAATGTTTTATTTTCTAATAATGTCACATTTTCCTTTGACCGACGCACGAATGAAGTGACCAGGCTCTCGTCAATGCTAATTTTACATATGGCTGAAGACCAAACAACGTGCATACAAGTAGATCTAAACCAGGGCTTTCAATAGNCTCAATGCTAATTTTACATATGGCTGAAGACCAAACAACGTGCATACAAGTAGATCTAAACCAGGGCTTTCAATAGAGCTCAGTTTACCGCCAACAGCCTATATCGGTGATGCAGGGGGAGCACCACGTTTTTCCATATCACAAATGTATCATAATCAGCAGAGAACAGTGTGAACATTCAAGAGTTTAATTAGTTATGGCATAATTACCTAAACGATGGAATCACAATGATGCATTAATATATTTGTTACAGAGTATTTTGCTTATTCTGGTAACTTTGTAATATGAAGGCACGTGATGTTACGTCTACAATGTTGCAAGAAGAAATTTGAAATGTAACAAAATTTTTATGGTTCAACTCACGGAAAAGTAATTTGGATAGACGAGACTCCTACCTTTAAATCATCAAAGTGTAGTTAATAGTAAAAATGTTATATTNCGGAAAAGTAATTTGGATAGACGAGACTCCTACCTTTAAATCATCAAAGTGTAGTTAATAGTAAAAATGTTATATTTAATAACTCAATCTCAATCAAATATTTTAAAAATTACGTTTTTTTTTAAGGAAAGAAAACCAAGGAGACGCCAGGTGTCGATCCTGGGGCCTCTCGCATGCTAAGCGAGCGCTCNGTTTTTTTTAAGGAAAGAAAACCAAGGAGACGCCAGGTGTCGATCCTGGGGCCTCTCGCATGCTAAGCGAGCGCTCTACCAACTGAGCTACGCCCCCTGACAGGACAGTAGCGTTTTAAATAATGTAATAAATATTACAGTCGAAAATTTATTTTCTATTATATATCGTAATTTAAGTATTAACGGCTACTATTCAGTAATCTACGTTACAAGTTATGTTCCCCATCGTTTACACAATATCTAAATCATTGCATTTGCGGTAAATATTTTCTCCCAGATATTCCATAAATATCATTTTAAATCGCAGGTACAGTTAAAAATATTATCATCACAAGTGAAATTTTTGTTATCCGTAAATGTAAAAAGGTTCTGATCGAACACTTTCCAGACCATTAGAAATTAGGAAAATCATAAGATGCCAAAAACATGGGAAATTTTCATATTTACACAGCTCATTCGTTGGGCTATAGTATTGAAATAATAAATCACCAAATATAGAATGTAAAAGACAAAAACCCTGCGATTCTGTATTAAAAATAATAATTTATGAACTACGTGACAATGTGAAATTTTAATAAGTCACAAATGTCTGTGTGATAAAACAGGTTTAAGAAGTTCTCAGAAATTTTAAAGTTGTTTTGTAAGTAAAGCCATAGTATGTATGTTTCACATGTAATAAATAACTCAGAAACATGTAATGTCCTACAATTGTATTCAGTATTTAAACATTCATTATTTAAAAAAATGCCAAAATTTTGATTTAATAAACATACTGAAATTGGCTTTATTAAGCCAAATAATTACATTTTCTTTTCAGTCAGATGTAATTTACAAATAAGAAATTTCAGAAAATATTTTTTATGTTTTCATTTTTATAACTTGACCAACAAATAATTTCCCCGTATTTTTGTTTTTGTAAATATTTTATAATCCTTGTTTATTTTAAATCCTATTATGGTTTTTCTTTAATCAGTTGGATGTATAGTTTTGTGAATCGAAATGTACGTTGGTATAATTAATGTGACGTCAATATTACACGGGTTGGATTGCGATTGGCTACTCGTAGGTTCTTGCACACTCGCTATGCGACTGCGTACCGCGTCGATGGAGTCGGTGGTCTGATCGCCGCAAATACAGAACGTAGTGCGTGATCTCTGCCTGGATGGGTGACAACCGAGGGACACGATCTGCCTTCGGCGTACAAACACACGGGCGTACAAACACTGAAGTAGGGAGGTGAGGCCCCCGGGTAGTTAACTCCGTTCAACCACAAGCGCGAAGTTAAGTTAGTACGTTTCTTATTCCTAAAATACCCTTAAATTGGTTTTTGGAAATTTGTGTAGGTATTAGCCTTCTGGAGCAAAACGTACCGCGGTATCTCGGTGGGATCAAGAGATTTAGGGTGTTTCCGCGGAAACGCATCTTTACGCCTTTTCGCGACCTTTAGCTGGATTTGGAGAACTTTCCGTTTTGTTGGTGCTTATATCCCAAGGANGCATCTTTACGCCTTTTCGCGACCTTTAGCTGGATTTGGAGAACTTTCCGTTTTGTTGGTGCTTATATCCCAAGGACGAGCTATCCCTATAATTTTCTTTTTCTACGTCCAGCGTTGTTAAGGATATTCGTTCACTAGTCAATGAGTGTGTGTGAGGGTGATGGCTTTTCCTCTCATTTTTAATAAGGGCGTTACGCTGCTGTGATTATGAAATATGTTTAATTGTGCATCTTGATATTTTACCTAAAAATAATTATAGCGTCCTTGGAAATTAACATTAAATTACATAAAGTTAATATCAAGACCAGAAATAAAAACTGCCCTTGCCTTCATAGCTTCTGAATATAATAATTATAAATACAAGAGTTTTAACATTAAATTACATATGCCATGTTACAATCCAGGTATCATACAAGACATCAGAAATGCCACGGTACTGAAAGCAATGCCGCAGCACTTAATTACCTGGACCTAGACCTGTACCCCACAACAAATACAAATATAAGGTAGGCGCCACACACTATTTTCCGATCCATCGACTGTTTGTCGAACCATATTGGTTTCCAGCTTTCTGCATTTTAAAGTTTTGGGCCAGCTACTACGTGAGTATTACTTCAACACAGAAAGTTTAATGCACACCCTACCCATTCTCATTCAAGAAGCTCAAGACAGAAGGAGCTCGTTGAAAATACTCAAAGAAACTATGTTGTCGTTATTGATGTAATCTAAAGATGTTATAAGTCATTTGTTCAATGTCATATGTGTATTATTTGCAAATATTGATAACTTTATTTAAGTATTCTACGTTCTGTATTATCTTATCAAATTATTTTTAAGAAAATATAACGAAAAAATTATTATTATGGAAGTCATTTCCTCTTCATATATTTTTGAACGTTGAAGTGATTTTGGAAGATGGTCTTTAAAGTACCTGCACATGCAAATAGGCCCTTTCGAACGTTTGCCACTTGCGCATTTTTCTTTAAATCTGCCAGTGAAGTTGGTGATTTGGAGCGTAATTTGCCTCACTTTTGGGTTAACTTGTAGCAGGATAAAACATGGTATCCGTTCGGTTCCACGCGCGATTATATCGGCGTGAATATCCAGGTACGTGACAGTTGAACAAGGTAAATCATCAGTGCTGAAGGTGACTGATCATTGCTTTGATGCAATAATATGGCAATCACTTAGATTATATATATTGTCTGCTCCGTCGCAAAGTTATATTTCGTTGGAAGCTCCGCTATTCTTTTGTGACCCGCAAATTTTTATGGCCATGAGTGTATTTAAATTTCATCTTAAAACTAAAATTAAGTTTATTACTTAATAAGTGTCTCTATTAACGGATCAAAAAATACGTATTTTATCAACGAATTGTAATGTAATTTTGTGCAAAAATGAAAAATAGCTTCTTTCAAATTTGATTAAAATCCAATTACAACAAGATCAAGATCGTTAGTGTTTTTGGATACTTTTCCTTAAATCAGTATTAACTAGTTTGCTAACCGTGTAATGGAAGATAGAATTTTTTTTTCAAGAATGAGTAAAGTTTCGGCATAAAAATGTGGTAAAATTATAATCAGTGCTGTTATTTACAATTTAATTTTTTTTTATTCTATTAGAGTTTTTCTTATAACACTGGATGAAAGTGATGCAATAGAACAAACGTTGTCATAAGATATTTTATACTCATTTCCGAAGCTATTTTCTGACCGGAGACATGGTATGTGAATTATCTCTTTTGGTTGCTCTTGACGCCATCGTGCGACAAGCCATTTAGCTGGCTATCTTTTCGTCAAACATTACTCCTTTTTCGACAAGGATAAAATACATATGCATTGCCAGGCGGAATGGGGAAGGGAAGGAACAACGGCTTCCATAACTTAACTTGGGTAGCTGCACGAGGGCGCTACGGGCAGTAGGCAGTGATTATAGCGCTATCTGGTATCTGGCAAGAAAAATACTTCTAGAACAAGGAAACAAATCTTTTACGGCTTCGTTTTTTCTAGTCTAGTATTAACTATTTTAATGAAATTTGTATACATTACAGAGGGTGCATCAAATGAAAAATTTCTCCTCGCGCAGTATGAGGAGTGAGAGAGCCGAAGGGAAGGTGCCTGATAATGATGTTTAGAAAGGGGGGAGGGGCATACAAGAGGGAGGGAAACTCTGATTGTAATGGCTGAGAGGGAAATATAGTCTTTTACTGTCGAAGGTTACTACTCTACGCACGGCACTGACCGATGTTTTTGTGTAGTCGTTATAAATCCATAGGAGTCAAACAAGCGTCCTTATTCGAGCAAAGACACACGAAGACTGAAATACACACCTCTCGCCCCCTTGCACCGTATTCTTTCAGAGGAATGAACTCGTCCTGTTTGTTTTGCGCTTCCGCGCATTCTCTTCTCATTTTGGATAACATTATATCAGTACAGCAGTGGTAGAAACAGGACTAACTAGCAATCATGTAATGGAGATCAAGAGAATGTTGTTATTTTTCACTTTACATTATACATAATAACACATAGTAATGTGATTTTAGACTCCTGCAAAAAAAAATAAGTACGTAAAATGTACTGTGTTAGAGACCATTCCCCGGACCCTAAAAAAAAGTTTCAAAAATGCTTCATAAATAATCCTGTTGTAAGAAATATTGTCCATTTTATACGTGCTCTTGCCCAATTGCGATCAACGAGGCGAATGAGGACGGCCGGTGGGGAATAGCGTGGATCCGAACCCGGTTCCCGGCGAGCTGTTACGTGGGTGTTGGCAGGTTCACCACAGCCCCGTCGGATGAATACTTGTCAGCAATGCAGCTCCTTCTCTGGCCTCAGCCACGGCGAGCGTGCACACGGGAATGTGCGTCGTTTGACCACCGATGCTGTGTCAGCAGTGCGTGACCCTTCGGCCGCATCATCTGCCTGCGCAGCCGTATCCTGAAACGCTGACGTGGTTTGTGTATTGTGTTTATGTTATCCTGCTTGTAAGCACGTGTATATGACAGTCTAGCGCAGGGGTGCTCAGATTTGTACCATCAGCGATCGACCGCAAAAAAAATGGTGGCCACGCGATCGACAAAAAAAAGTAAGGGGGTAGAACTGGCCTCTAACATGACAGATGGTAAGCCTGTCGCTGTTACGGCCTATGTATGTTTTCTTTTTTTGTTAAGCCCCGGCCACACTCGCGTGTTACTATACCGAGTACACTTTGATGAGGTAATGTTTACATTTTGTAAATCGTTGCCGCCATTTTTCTAAGAGAGCGCGACCTAGCTAGAATATTAATAACGATTAGCGCGAAGGTGTACTCTCATAACGATTAGTTTTCCAGGCGACGGATAAAATTGTTGTTTGATTTTACCAAACTTGCAGACTTGTCAAAACGGAATAAAACTCCCAAGGCGGTTTCGTAATCCAGAAAGCCATTCTTTACAAACAATGGGAGCAAACAATACTAAGCCGCGCCGACAACTCCGGCGGTGCGAAGCGTTCTTTTCGGCGTGACTTTACATTTTATTATTACGTATCACTGTGTCGCCGTACGAGTTACCGACGGAAAGCGCTTATTTTTAATTTCTTGAGGGAATGTGGACATATGTCCGCGATCGACTTTTAAAGCTCTCGCGATCGAACGGTTGATCGCGATCGACCGTTTGAGCACCCCTGGTCTAGCGTATACAGTACGTGCGATTGAGCTGTTGTATATTTGCGGTAAATTCACAATCTTTTAATCAAGCCTTTAATAAATCACCCCATGTATGACGTGTTTAGATGTTTCCCAAATATGTCATATATAACAAGTACTTTTNAAAGCCTTTAATAAATCACCCCATGTATGACGTGTTTAGATGTTTCCCAAATATGTCATATATAACAAGTACTTTTTACTTAGATTAATACAAAAGTATTTTATTTCTGGTTATAATACATTTTATTCATATTTTGTCCACCAAATAAACTGTTTAATTTGTAACTAATATGCATAACAACANCTGGTTATAATACATTTTATTCATATTTTGTCCACCAAATAAACTGTTTAATTTGTAACTAATATGCATAACAACAGAGAGAAAAATAGGTGTTTTGGTAATGCCTAGTAAGAAATAGTTCTCAAGTAAAGTATTATTAAACAGACTGAGCANGAGAGAAAAATAGGTGTTTTGGTAATGCCTAGTAAGAAATAGTTCTCAAGTAAAGTATTATTAAACAGACTGAGCACGAGCGTGATGTGTTGTCACTTTGGTGTAGTTTTCCAGACTTGGATGTTAAGCTTTGTTTGAATGAGGCGGAGGAATAACTTTAAAATATAACTTAAGGAACGCGTCAGAAAATTTGGAAATAATCATGGAAAGACCACATTGGCAAAACGAAATATTTTATGTACTTCCTCGCAAGNCGCGTCAGAAAATTTGGAAATAATCATGGAAAGACCACATTGGCAAAACGAAATATTTTATGTACTTCCTCGCAAGCATTAATTTCTTAAATTCTGTGCAAGGACGCTAACCTTGTGGCGATTTAAAAAAATCTAACCGGAAATTATGCACATTTGTAGGGCGCACACATTCACGTCTTTACCGAATTTGACTGTGGTCTGAAGATCACGTCGTAAGGACCTTGATTTCGGAAGTGATTTTAACGTAAGAGAGGAACGTAGTTTTTAGGTACAAGGAACGGTTTTCAGTTTCAGAAGATTCCACATCGCCAGTGCCAGGGAGGCAACATTCTTTAGGTCCTATCGAGTCACTTTTTTTCCCCAAGGTCACATTNATTCCACATCGCCAGTGCCAGGGAGGCAACATTCTTTAGGTCCTATCGAGTCACTTTTTTTCCCCAAGGTCACATTATCGTTGAAATTTATTTATACCTTAAATTGTAAACTTAGCAACAACAAAAATACTTTTTCTGAATTTATTGCTGTTAGGGGGTTATAAAAATAATTTCATTTGTAATTCATATAGAACAAATTATACAAGGATACATTTTGTGACTTCGCTTGATCGTTGCAAAGTTGCTATAGTCGGTTCATGACTGGAAGAGACTTTCTTGAAGCCCTGCTAAAGATCTACTTTCAAGCCCATTTCGTATCCTTCTGCCAAAGGGTAAACAAACATTGCCATGTGGCAGTCACATGGCAATGTTTACATGCAATGTTTACATTCCACTGTGTGTGTGTACATGTGTTCGTACATGCACGTACCCATCATAAAAGTAATGTATATATTATTAATGGATATTCCACAAGCGTAAAGTTTTTAATCTTGAGAATTTCACACAAAAGAATATGTGATGCAAGCGAAAAACATTTCATTATATAAACCCAAAATGTGAGTATTAAAAATTAGATGTTTCGTGTGCGTGCCTGTGTCTGTCTCTCTATCTATCTATCTCTCTATATATCTCTATCTATCTCTCTCTATATATATCTCTATCTATCTCTCTCTATCTATCTACCTATCTCTCTCTCTCTCTCTCTCTCTCTCTCTGTGTGTATAGGTTTGATTTTGACTGGGGGATTGGGTGGGGGAGAAAAACTTTCACTTTGATTACATATTATAGACACAATACTTTGCAATGAAATGTGTCAACATTCAAGGAGTCCATCCAACAACATTAACATGGCAACGCCAATCTCTCACAAGCCCCCGGATGGCCGTGCTGTAGAGAATTTGTGCGATTCTCGTTTAACCTAATATTTCATTTATCTGTTTTTTTTTAAACTAATATCAGTTCTTTATTATTTGATTTTTCATAACGCATGACTTTAATTTGTGCTAACCTTCTCGCACACATTCCTTTTGCTTTT
>NQII01001641.1:510697-523957 GCA_002778355.1 Clitarchus hookeri | reverse complement strand
TTGCTAGAACTCATGACTGCACACAAAAACTACCGCAACATATAACGTAAAATACAATAAATAAAATTTTAAACAAACCTGAAATGAATTTAAAAAAGATTAAACACGTGAGAACGCACTACGAGTAATCTCTAATGCAGGTATCAGAAACGAAAGAAATCGGCACAACGAGAAATAATAAAGAGAGGATATTAGTAAAAAAAAACAAAAAAAAACCAGTAAATCAATTATTATTGGTTAAACAAGATAATCGCACCAATTCTCTGGCACGTGTGTCGACCACATCTCGCCAACAACACACGGAACGAAGGTTTGTAAACAAATGGCCGCTCTACTTTCACCTTGAGCGTNTAAACAAATGGCCGCTCTACTTTCACCTTGAGCGTGATCCTGTGAGTATACAAGAAACATTGAAATCAAAGTACGTTAGCATCACGTCACTAATATTTGGCATAATAAGATACAAGTCTTTTCGAAACCCATTTGTAAGCGATAAATGAACAATTACGTTAAAACTTTAGAACTATTTCCTCTCTTTGTGCTGGCAACCTAACGGCATAACCTCTTTGTTATTACCCGTCCAAATCTCTCAACTCAACACAATTCAGTTTTATACCAAATGGGCAGTAAGATAAAAATATTGAAATAATAACGAAGACAACTGGACAACATTAATTTTGGCGAAGATGGGTTCCTAACATTCGTTAATATTTCTATTCTTTTGCATGCATTCGGTTCACAGGGAATCCATTAAGTGAATTCTTAGCTGTTCATTCTAACCTGGTCACTCCCAGATTTTCGCAAGTGGGATTCGTGCCAGACGATGCAGCTGGCCGGCGGGTTTTCTCGGAGATCTCCCGTTTCCCCTGCCCCTGCCTTCCCGCGCTGTTCCATTCTCACCTTATCTCACCCTCATCTGCTCTCAAGACCTCTTTATTAAGAGCCTCCCAAAATCTCTCAACTGAGCTCAAGTCAACTAAGCTGTAAATCATGTTGACGTGGTTNGTGTTTTTTCAAAGGTTGATTTTCAAAAGTTTCTTCCAGTCGTGAACCGACTATACCCTGTTCCACTTGATAAAGTACGCCATGTTAACCGCGACAATTTTCTTCCAAATTGGTTTGGGTTAAGGACGTGACAATTATAAAAGAGTATGAGACAATATGGCGTCCCCAGTCTTCAATGTCTAAAAGTAACAAGTATTTTAATTAAACCCCTAAAATCATATATGCCAGTTTTCTACTATATTTCGCAAGTGTGAATCGTGCTGGACGATGCTGCTGGTTGACGGGTTTTCTCGGATATCTCCCGTTTACCCCATCCTTGCGTTCCGGGGCTGCTCCATTCCCACCTAATTTTATACTCATCNTTTTCTCGGATATATCCCGTTTACCCCATCCTTGCGTTCCGGGGCTGCTCCATTCCCACCTAATTTTATACTCATCTGCTCTCAAGAACTCTTTATTAAGAGCCTCCCAAAATCTCTCAACTGAGCTCAAGTCAACTAAGCTGTAAATCATGTTGATGTGGTTTAACAAATTTGGCAGTAAAATCGCGACGTGTTTACAATTTGTAGCTCAAAATAGAGAGCTCGACGGAATACATGTAGGTGTGGCCTCTCTACTTGGTTGATCTGTGGGCAGTGAGAGCCTGGTCAAGCCACAGTATGACTGGCGCATCCGGGAGCAACGCCAGTGCGAGCTCAGCGTATCGCACTTGGCATACATTTTAGTCTCAACGTCCTCATTTCTGGCCAATTTCTGTGCAGTTCTTTGATATGCACGTCGAAAATCTTCACTTTTTCTACACTGGCCTCTGCGGTGGTAGTAGGTAGGAGCGCCATTTCACGGGGTAAGAGATTGGAGTTGAGATCCCGAATAAGTAGAATGTCTCCATTATAGGAGACATTTGAGACATTCCAGCGCCGCTCCATTCTAGGGTCTCATTTCTGTCATGCCCGGGGATGACGGTCACCTACGAGTCCCAGCTGGAAAGATCGTCACTCGGAGGGTGTCGCATTGCCCTGGGTGCACCCCTCACACGCCATTATTATTATTATAGAAGAAGTTAAAAGTTAATTTGCAAAACTACCCCTTCATCCAGCACCGACGATCGGCCGACTTACATAAAGCAAGGTTATAGACAAAATTTTTATTAAGCAAAAACACCTGGCCGTGAAAGCTACAGACTTTAAAATATTACCGCATCCAAGCCGGTATTAATGAGCACCTCAGAGGAACTCTGGAAGCTGTTAACCAAGCAATTAGCAGAAATAGATCCAGGTGTGCGACTGTTGTAGGGAAGTATTAATGCATTTTTTTTTTTATGAAATATTCGAAACACCCATTTTAGAACATTTGTGGCCTGTGTGAGGGTGCCAGGGGCTTAGTTTGTAACGACACAGCGTAAAGAGAAATTTGATCCGCGGCGTACGCACAGAGTACGAGATCGTGCACGCAACGATCACGCCGGCAGAGTTACTTTCCTGCGAGTGCCTTCGCAAGCACCATGTTGCAAATCCCAGTTTCCTTTCAAACAGTCTATTTCGCCACAAAGCAAAAATATTACGTAAGTATGTGATTAACCTCAAAAGCAATCCCATACGTGTAGCTCTAACTGGAAAGAAAGCAACTCCCCGATAGTTCAGTACAATAGAACGTTGTCCTGAAATACCCAAAAAATGAGTTACGCTTTTGAACCATGGATTGGCAGAACAAGTGCGTCTTTGTTTCATTGGCAATTTACTTTCAGAGCTGCTTGTTGAAAAGCTTCAGTTACATTCTGACAAGGAGCTTGTGCATAATGGGACGCCAACATATTTTCTCCCAAATTTATGGTAAGAATTGGACAAGGAGATATTGTCTGTTTCCTTAACACGTCACAAATCAGACTCAATACTCAGGATTTATTGTGAGAATAACTTACAGCAAAAGTGACTTAAGCCCATACATTCAGCATTTTGTATTATTTCAAGAAGGCATTACCAATGCGTTTTGTAATATTTTTGGTTTGCATATAATTACAGGAAGTGCTCGTGACTTATTGTAGCCCCGTTGTATATCTTTAACAGAGATAAATGGCATGAATTTCGAATAAATACTACGAAAAGCTCTCAAAAATGCATTCATACTTTGTAAAATATCTTCAAAATTTTTTAAGAACAAATTCTCTCGATTTATAAAATAAGTATTTTGCGGCCTAATTGTTCTGTAGTCATGTTTTTAAAGTTTCCGCTAGCATTGACCTAATAATACTAATGCGTATAAATGACCTTTAAGGTTTGTTTCTTAAAAAACTCGGAAAATTCTCCGAGCAACCTGCGTTGTTTGTCAAATCCAAAAAAGTAATAATGACTGGGACGAGTTTATTAGCCAGAAAATTCTGATTGCATTTATCAAAGCAATGGCCATTTATGTTGTACAGAAATTTACTTTACCATTACATGAGTTATTATGATTTATGCAATATATACTCTATTCACTTGCTTTCCAATAGTTAAATACATGTAATTGATACAAGTTTTCTAGCTGTATTTTTTTTAACAGGTCAAATTTTCTAAGAAACATTTTAAAAGCAATTTTTCGCAGAAATATTTTATGACTGAATAAGCAATCTTTTCGTTGAGGACGTGCGACCCATGTCTATATTTGTTAACACTTTTCGTATTAANTATTAGCCAGAAAATTCTGATTGCATTTATCAAAGCAATGGCCATTTATGTTGTACAGAAATTTACTTTACCATTATATGAGTTATTATGATTTATGCAATATATATACTATTCACTTGCTCTCCCAATAGTTAAATACATGTAATTGATACAAGTTTTCTAGCTGTATTTTTTTTAACAGGCCAAATTTTCTAAGAAACATTTTAAAAGCAATTTTACGCAGAAATATCTTATGACTGAATAAGCAATCTTTTCGTTGAGGACGTGCGACCCATGTCTATATTTGTTAACACTTTTCGTATTAACATTTGTGCGTACACTTATATCAAATAATGCCTCGTCAAATAGTAATATTATTTTAGCATAACTGATAACTAAGCTAATGCTGACGCCTCCCTGCTGACAGGTAAAAACATTTGACCTTGACGTTTGAGTACCGACATGGTATGAATGGAGGACTTAATTTGACCGTGACCTTTGACCACTGACATCGTGTTCATGTAGGAAAATAATTTAACCTTGACCTCCAAAAATCACAGGGTAAATGGAAGTAGGAAAATAATTTGACCTTGACCTTTAATACTGACGTGATATGCACGAGGAAAATATTAATTTGACACCCTGACCTTGACATTTGATCACTGATATGATATGAACGAGGAAAATAATTTGACCTTGACCTTAACCTCCATACCTTGACCTTGACCCCCAAAATTGATCACTGGTGTGATATGCACGAGGAAAATAATTTGACCTTGACCTCCAAAAATCACAGAAAAATCATAAGAACTTCGCGGCTTCGACGATGGCGGGGAAAAACACCCTATTTCGAGCGAAAAACAGGCACAAGTGGAATTTTTTTGGGGCCGAGATGCTGTCTTATATAACCAATGGCTCCCCGCTCCCCGTTTCTAGCCAGGTGACGTAGAACCACTATTATCTGGCTACTGCCTCTTCAAGTTATGTACGTCAGCTCGGTCAGGGGTACACATAAAATTGTGAGTTCATAGACCATTGGCTAAAGATGAGGTAGGCTGATCTCGCTGGCTGCGCACAACCAATCTCCGTGTCCCAACATTGAACTGATTTTCTGGCATCAAATTTAGCAAAAATGGCATGGATTGGATTTGAAGTTAGAATTATGTTAAGTGCTTTGAGATATTTTTATACTTCATCCAACCAATTTGTAATGCAGTTCGATTAAATTCATATTGGTAAAAGTATTTTATTAATATAATAGTGATTGTCTTTAAAAATTAAGATATAAATAAACATGTTGATCATTGTTGAACATGTGGCTATGACAGTTGTGTTCCTTTGGGATAGGTCAGTGTTAGACAGATGCACAGAATACGAATAATTGGCGTCCTCATATTTAGTCAATGTCGTAGACAAGCCTTTATAACTACTTCAGCTTTCCATCAATTTTTCATGAGGATTGGCAACATTGTATTATGAAATGTTTTCCTTCGCACTACTGTAGCGGGAAAAATGAATGGTACTCATTGGTTCTCCACTGTCTCAAACACTCTTTCTTGCGCCCTACTAAGCCGCTGTCGCACTGTCAAATTTTTCCGTCAGACTGCTTCCAATAAGTTTGTTCAAATAAATTTGGACGTCTTCGAAACGTCATANGCACTGTCAAATTTTTCCGTCAGACTGCTTCCAATAAGTTTGTTCAAATAAATTTGGACGTCTTCGAAACGTCATAAACGCTGACATATTATTTCTGGAAAAGTTGGATGGCTTCAGTTTCCATCAAACATTTGCAGATTGGACCAGTTCTAAAATGTCTTTGACGTTTGAAGGGCTCAGCCAATTAGAATCATGCGCGACAAAAACAGCCGTTTCCGACGTCACGAAACTTTAAAATGACGGAAATTGCTAGAAAACGAAATAGGTTATGGGGATAATTAATTTATGTGGAAGCTGTCTGAGCNACTTTAAAATGACGGAAATTGCTAGAAAACGAAATAGGTTATGGGGATAATTAATTTATGTGGAAGCTGTCTGAGCATGAATGATATTTTTAGTGTGTGTTGTACATAACACTAAAAAATACAGAGGCGCTAAATTTCAATGTGTAGGAAATATATTTGATAAATAATATTTGAATTTAGTAAAACAGTAAAAATAAATCACAAAACTCGTTACATTTCTTCCTGAAATAGTCTGCATAGAAACGACGGCAGTATCTCACTTTAAAAATTATTTTTAACTAAAAATTAAGATGAGAGTATTTCAATAAAAAAATTGACAATGTAACACATTTTCAAACATATTCAAGATTATTTGATAAGATTCATTGNGAGAGTATTTCAATAAAAAAATTGACAATGTAACACATTTTCAAACATATTCAAGATTATTTGATAAGATTCATTGGACGGAAAAAAATTTGATGGTCGTATTTGGTCTTCTGATTTTATGGTCAAATATATTTGAAGGCGAAAATATGACGGTTTGACAGCAGCTTTAAAGCTTGGTTACAGCGTTCATGCTATATCGGGAATTGCAATAAGCTGACGTCCCATTCAAGGAGCGAGAATTCTGGACGAGAGTGTTGACGCCGGGAGAAGTAAGTGGTTTCGTTGCGAGCGAAGCGCTAATCAGCGACAAAAATAATGCGCGTCGCCGTATTTTCGACGCCCCGACAGAGGATCCTTCAGGTTCAACTAACGAAACTAATTTATGAGAGTCGACTCGTCTCGTGAGCGCAGGTAACGAGGCGAAAGATTCGACGAAAAATTGTCGAGGAGCGATACACTCGCTGCAAAACATTTTTATGCAGCTTGATTTCAAGAAAGTCAAAAATTTATTCTAACGTATGAAATAAGTGTCAGCGGCCGTATAAGCAATGTTTTAGAAAAAATATTTTTTAAAAGTGTTGGGTTTATAAAGTCTCTTGCATTTCTGTTTAAAGGCTTATCGCGTCCAGGAATAAGAAAGGAGTGTGATGGTGTGCAGACTGAGGTATGCTTAAATTAAGTCTAAAAATGGCCCACACATTCATTACTCCGGGATAGAACCTAGAAGTCACAATTTGAAAGTTACGTCCTCTACACAATCTCGTTCACAAACGTGGCTTAAAGTTATAACCAGAGCATTGCATTAATGTTTGCATGAGCTTCATGGAAAGCGACGTGGTAGTCATACGTCATTCCCGAAACATAAAATCAAGAAGTGAACGTGAACTAATTAGACAAATATATTTGGCTCGAATGAGATTTTTGACAATACATTTAAATGCTGGTAACTATGATACACAGCAGTAGTGATTACATTCCGTCGTTTTAAATTATGACTTGATAACATAAACATAATGTATGCAAACTAATTTTCTCATAATCAACAATATTATCCACAACCCTTTAAATAATAAATTTCTTAATAAACTCTTTTAACATGACTCTTCGAAACTAAATTAATTTCGATTAAAATTAAGAAAGTTTCGTTCTGAATTTTGGTTACCATAATTATATATGACAAAGTTGTATAAATACAAAAGGGTAAACGTTTTCATGTGTAATGGTTTTGTGGTATGTATGCATTATTATTCGAGAAGAGTCAACAATTTTTAATCGATAATTTATCAAGAATAGGTGTATGTGATGGTTTCGTTAAATCTAATATACAAGATGTCTCAGAATGCGTGCATAAGGTCAACACCACGTGAATCCTGAACGAAATTGGAGACGTAAATGTTAGTGGCGAAATGTACGATGACATTTTTCGTGCACAATGTGACAACACAGCAGGGAGTTAGTCCCCTCTTGCGCTCCACTGATAACGTACTACCACTGCTCTGGCCATCATATTATGGGTGCGGGTTCAAATCCTGAACAAATCCGAACAATTATTAACGTGTTCTCTACGTAACATACACAAGAACACCAGAACGGGACATCAACAAGAATTCGAAGCCCATTTATCACGGTTTAATGCCGTGCCAAGTGTTGCGTTGCGCCCAAATCGGCGGTTGAAGTTGAGTGTCTGGCAACATCGCATCGGAAGCGTGGAACACTTGTTTCGGTAGGAGGACAGTAGGTGTGCTGATAAGATCAGTTAAAACAGTTGTTACATTGGTATCGTTTGAAAGATTGGTTACGTAACGTACCCTTGCCACGATCCATTTACAAATGTGGACGTGCGCACATTGGCAACAACTAAGCCAGATACAATTACATTCCCACATTTAAGGTGCTGACATCAGAGTGTTGCCACATTGTGCACGAAAAATTTCATCGTAGGACATATCGCCACTGACATATTCGTCTCCATTTTTCCTCACTATTCATGTGTTGTGGTTATTATGCGCGCGTTATGGGAGATACTACACTGAAGGGCCAAAAAAACTGGTATAGACATGCGTATGCAAATAACAGAGGCATGGAACCAATCAGAGTAACGTGATGCAGTCGGCAGCTAGATAGGTTACTACTGCTACAAAGGCAGGTTGTCAAGATTTAAGTGAGTTTGAACGTGGTGTTATAGTCGGCGCACGAGAGATGGGACATAGCATCTCCGAGGTAGCGAAAACATTTAGATGGTCGCGTACGACCATTTCACGAGTGTACCGTAAATATCGGGAATCCGATAAAATATCACATTTTCGACATCGCTGCGGCCGGAAAAAGATCGTGAAAGAACGGGACAAACGACGACTGACGAGAATCATTAAACGTGACAGACGTGCAATCCTTTCTAAAATTGGAGCATATTGAATTTGTGAACTGCCCTGCAGGATTCATGGTGTGAATTGCCTCCTGCATACCTTCAGACATTAGTCGAGTCCATGCCACGTCGTCTTGCGGCACTTCTGCGTGCTCGTAGGGGCCTACAAGATATTAGGCAGGTGTACTAGTTTTTTTTTTTTTGCTCTTCAGTGTAGTTCCCAAAGTAATATAATGCTGAAATTACATAAAAAAAATATTATCTTGGGAATTATTACGTGTGGTTGAAATGTCCAAATTTCGTAGTCGCATCTGTAGTGATGTTGGCAGAAAATTACGAAAATTGTTTCTAAGCTCTAAAATGTTAAAACGAGGTCNGTCGTCTTGCGGCACTTCTGCGTGCTCGTAGGGGCCTACAAGATATTAGGCAGGTGTACTAGTTTTTTTTTTTTTGCACTTCAGTGTAGTTCCCAAAGTAATATAATGCTGAAATTACATTAAAAAAAATATTATCTTGGGAATTATTACGTGTGGTTGAAATGTCCAAATTTCGTAGTCGCATCTGTAGTGATGTTGGCAGAAAATTACGAAAATTGTTTCTAAGCTCTAAAATGTTAAAACGAGGTTGCTATTTAGACTGGTGGCTTTTAAGTTTTCTTATTATTTAAATCCCTATTAGGTTCTTAACTGACGACGTAGTTGCGTATTTATATCACAAGTATTTCAACGAAGTCTCTGTTTCACCGTATGGGTAACAGTTGGCAGGTCCCAGGCAGTGTTAGTTTCCACATTAGGCGAAACTTTCCGCAATTTAATAGAAAAAAATGTCTAAATAGTTATTTCAAAGGGGATCTAAATTTCAGGATTGTCCTCATCTCAAGCCCAGAACGGGGAGAGAAGTTTCATTATGCAAAATGAAAGAGAAGGCACAATACGATCTATGAACTACAAGTATTACATATTTATGTACATTTAAAACTACATTTTTTTAAATAACTAAGTTTCAAGTTTGTTAGAACCTATGAGAGACGAAAATAAACATTTCTGAACAAAGTTGAATTAATTGGAATTTGGTAATTGTTAATTTCTGGTGGGTAATATTACGCTCTTCATAAACTAACTATGGGTTTAATGTTGCTATGGACAAAACTTTTAATATCCGCGATAGGATCAAAGATTTTTTTTACGAATTGGAATTATTGCGTTTAAACTGGCGTAGAATAAACGTTGCCTTAGTGGAAATTGCCGGGGCGAATGTGTCTTGAGAAGAAAGGATACAATATTATATTAGTAGGTTGTTTGCCTACCAGCAATGCGAATTGTCAGACTGCGTTTTAAATTTTAATGGAAAAGGTCGTTATAGCTTACGTCCAAAAGATCACACTATAATAATTAAATTTAAAAATTATTTATTCAGTTTCGAAATTTTCCCTCTGGTAAAAAATATAGTTACAAATTATTTTTAAACAAAGTCGTTAAAAATCTTGATTTTTACAAATGTGTATCTCTCTTACTTATCATTGTAGGTCAAACTGACGTTATGTTTTCTTTCTGATTTTGCATACAGAATAAACACAAAGCGTATTAACCTTGAGTAAAAAAAACCAGCACACTTTGTATCCTAATAGGGAACTTCGCATTAGTTATAGTCATCCTAACTAATATTATAAATGAGAAAGTGTGTTTATTTCTTTGTCCTTTCACGTCGCAACGGAGCCACGGATCCACGTGATTGTTTGCACAGAGATAGTTGGAGGGCCGCGGGAAGTGACATAGGCTGCTTTTAATCCCGAAAAAAGTATCTTATTCCCACAGTACATTTTTTTTGTAAAAATAGCTTTCGGGGTACAATACTGCGTCAATGTAAGTTATTAGTGTTGGACGAAAGTCACAAAAAAAAAGCGACAGAGGCCCTAAACCGAACTCTACAGGATATACTAAACAATACAGACATTATGGGAAGAATGGTTGTATTACTGGCTGGTGACTTCCGCCAAACTCTATCGGTGATTCAGAGGGGCACACCTGCAGATGAAATCAAAGCCTGTCTCAAGTCTTCAAGCTTACGAGCAAATGTCAAGAAATTCAGCTTGACGACAAATATGAGGGTGCACCTTCACAATGGCGTTGATAAAGGACATTATGCTGATACACTATTAAAATGGGAGATGGGCGGTTAGAAACGGATGCCGAGGGCTGTGTGTCAATAACAGGGGATTTCAGTAATTTGGTACCTAGTGATACGGAACTGATTGCTAGCGTTTACCCAGATCTACAAATAAATATAAATGACGACCAGTGGATATGCAAAAGAGCGATTGTAACACCAAAAAATGACATAGTTAGAGCTCTGTTCTGTGTTTATGATCAGTGTCTCTCTACTAAAAAATACCGTTATTTCTCCTTATAAGTTTGTTACTATTACCACGTGAGCGAAGTCGCGGGTAAAAGCTAGTAATTTTATAATTCGATACCTGCGTTCCTAAATCCTTGTGTCCAAAAGTTTGTTTTTTACAGATTTTTGTGTTTAAAATATTTTAAAATTATATGTGCAAGTTAACTTTTTTTCTTTTGTTTGGTAACCTTTGGTATCGTATGCATTTGTTATGACTTAGTTTCATTTCTTTGTATTACGATATAAAGTGTTACGTACGAAGTTTAGGAAGTAAAACAAATAACAACGGTTTGCAATTTGGATGTTTTTTAATTAATAAGTAGTTTTTTATATAAAAGGCAAGTAAACTTTTTAATGTTAACAAAAAACAGTTTTCTGTGAATACACCAGAATATTGAATAATATGTATGTGAGACATCTCTCGCTGCTAACAGTGAAACATACACTACATATGTGAAACATTCACCACGTTAAAGTTTTTATCTTGGGGACAAAGAATTTAGTATAACTGCGAAAACAAATTGCATAAGAATGAGTTAAAGAATATTTCTTACATTTATTTAATATATTTCCGTGTAGAGTTATCTTATGTGTGATTATTTATTTCACAGAAATATACTTAAGAGACAGGGTTTTGGGCGAACTATCTGCAGTCTCCTAGAATAAAACATTTATAACCATGTAGGCGAGAAATATTATATTCGCTAACGGCAAAGCGTGCTTCATAAGCGACGGAAACTTGTATTCGTCGTTATCCACTCTTTTTTTATAAATTGTTCCCAATCTGAAGAGTGTCGTAATATATTGAATATATGTAGATTATCAGTATACTTAAATACCACAATATATGTAAGTACAGGATCTCCTCTACTGTTTTCTGGTCTAATTATTAAAATGTAAAATATTTTAAAAAATATTAATTTACTTTATAAAAGGTTTTTTCAGTCCAGCCTTCTCACAGAATTGCGTGTAATATGGTGGTGTATTGATATATTGTCCTGGAGCTTCTCTTAAAATTGGATATGTACACTGTCTGATTATTTCTGCGTGCACTTTTTCTAAAATATTTTGAATGGTGACGATATTATTCTGTTTTCCAAATAATAAAAGAGCTTGCTGAGAAAGTGTTACAATATAGGTGCACCTATCAGAATTTAAAAAAACTTGAGAAACAGTGTTGATACATACCAGTTCCTGAAGACAATTCAACTCCTATGATTGAAATACAGATTATTCAAGTCCTCCTGCTGTTTCACCACATACGTAACACCAGGCGTACTCATTGCAGAAAAATGGGAAGAAATAATTTCACTTGAAATAACTAAGTTACTGCATGTTTCATGCTGTAAACCAAAACTCAATTTTATTTTGACAAAACTCACCTTAAAATAAATTAGAAATTAGCTCCCTTAGCAACATAAACATATGGATAAAAATAAACAATAAACATGTGTGAAGTTGGCATACCATTATGGAAGGGAAAATTAAAAACTCCTGATAAGAATGGTTAAATTCAAATTTTACACGTAGGTACAAGGGTTTGTAAAACGATTTTTTTTTTTACTTACGTATCTTTTGGAACAAAATAAAATAATAGTTTTTATACTGGTTTAAATATTAGTAAAGGTCTGATATGTAAAAATATTTTGCATCGATTTAGACATATAGTAATATTTTAATAAAATGTATACGAGGTTTTCGTTAGTATAGTGCATTCATGGTTACTTGCAACTGTTCTGAAGCCCTGCTCGAGTTATACGTTCATGCTACTCTCCGCTTCACGCAAACAAAGCTCAGCTAAGTCTAGAAAATTACACCGATGTAACAATGCACCGTACTCGCGCGCACTCAATTTCAAACTAGTTTCCATGAAAACTATTTCCAGCTTGGCATTACCAACACGCTTATTTTCTCACATTTTTATTTCTATTAATATTAAACTGAATATTTAGAATTTATAAATAAAATGTAATGAAAAGTTTAATTTAACTAAAAAACAGACAATTTAATATCAACGGCAGTATAAAATCCTTGTGACGCATGATATATTTAGGAAACAACCAAACACGCAATACAATGGGTTATTTTTTTAATGGTTTGACTCAAAATTTGTGAAGAAACCACGAACGGGCTGCAGGAGTCACATTATTTCAGTATTTGGACATAGTTAGAGATGTAAACACGAACCTCACCCAATTTTTTTTTTTTTACTTACCTAATCTAAAAACCCCGCGGCAGGGTCGGGAGTTAATTGCGTCTCAGGGCTAAGCCTCATACGCATGCGCAAGGAAAGGAAATCATGCAAGGAGTTGTGCATCGTGGCAGAGAGGGATCGGGCTTCCTTGGCCCCGACTCGGCAATGAAAACCTCCCTAAGTGTACTCATGGCTAACTACTTTACTGAGAAGAGAAAGGGGGAAAACCGGCACACACACCGTATGAACCCCACCCCGTCTAACCCGGCGTTATATACATGCGACGTGGACCTCGCAGCAACGTCACCCTACAGAAGGAACTCTCGGGCT
>NQII01001641.1:483708-510442 GCA_002778355.1 Clitarchus hookeri | reverse complement strand
GATAGACCGAAGGGGTTTGGACCGTCGGAACAGGGAGGGGGGGGATAAGAGCAAATTGGGGTCCTGGGTCCAATTGACCCGCCGGAGGGGTCGGCTTGCGCGACCGCCGCGCAGCTTCGATGGTCCAACAGACAGCGTGACTTCAGGGATAGACTTGCCCTGCCGTGGTCGTGGAGTGAAAATGGGGTAGAGCGATCACTCTGGTGGCGCAGAACTATAGTCCATTCACGTTTACTTCCGTCTTTTTTTCTGAAGTACTGCTAAAGTTCTACTTCCAGGATATTCCTAGAAAATTACACTAAAGGGACAGCGCACCGCATTAGTGCGCGCTAAGTGTAACAATAATTTGCTTAAGAACTATTTATTACTACGCATTACCAATATTCATATTTTCTCCCTGCTCTTATACATATTGATAACAAACTAAAAATTATAATTCATAAATTAAATAAAAGTTAAATTTCGATGTAACAAAAAATAAGTTATGTTTGTGTTAACAGAAGTATAAAACGCTTGTGATGCGTGATATATTAAGGAATCAACCAAACACGATATACGTGGTCTGATTATTAAAAGGTTTGATTCAAAAAGTGTGAAGAAACCGCGAACAGAATTAAGCATCTGTGTTTAATAATTAGGCTGCTCTTTTTCCAATACGGCTTTCATTAACAACGTGGATAGGATTTGAGGTTAGAACATTGTTAATATAAACCAGTGCTTTGATATGCTTTTATACTTCTAACCGATTTTCAATGCAGTTAAATTCAAATATGTAAAATTATTTCCTTAACATAAAATGGATTGCTAATAGAAAATTAATATTAAAAAAAACATGTACATTACTATAGACCACGTGACTAACAGTTGTGTTGGTTTGGAGTAGTTCAATGTTGGATGCATGCACAGAAGTCGAATAATCGGTCTACCTCATTTTTAGTCTATGTCTATGGTCGTGGTAGGCATATGGCGAGGCCAGAAATTGTGATTTTTTTTGTGGCAACTGGTCCCACTTGGAACCAACACCGTTTAAGGATGTTTACGGTTAATTGAGCACTTTTAAAAACCAAGTTTTGAAAAATGTCACTGGCTCTTCCTGCTGGCATTTGCCCAGTATAGTTGGTAACGACAGAGAGAAATTACCTAAATGAATTTATTAACGTAGGACTTAATGTGTTAAATAACCATTTGCTAATACTAAAATAGTTTGTTGATTTCAGGTTGTTTCTAACTCACATAAGTTTCATAACCGAATTCGTAAAATATTTAATTTTATTACTATTCCGCAGTTTTATTTGACCAACCCATGAATAAAATGATCAGGATCATTGTAATGATATTTTATACATAGCGGAAGAATACACAACGTGTCTAGAAGTAGATCTTGAGGAGGGCTTTAGAAACTGCTATATTTACCGTCAAAAATTTTTAGTTTAAAAATTCTATGTGGCCAAGGCTACCACTGATATACCTTCGATGTTCATATCACGGATATTAAAAATCAACTTCATCTAGTACAATGAAACCAATAAATAAATCGAGAAATATCCAGAGTCTAATTATATTAAAAACTTTCCTAACGAGAGGATTTTTTGCATAACTGGAACAGCCCGTGGTGACACCTATGCAGTCGCAGCGATACACCGTCAACCACACTGTAAAAAAATATTTATCTGTACGATCAATTCTTTGGAAACTAGTTACCAAATATATTTTTGTAAGACTACAAATACATTACAGTAAATTACATTAATCTTTTGAGTAGAATGTGTAAAACTAATGATGAATTTTAAAAATACAGTATCGTTGATTTCATGTTTATTATGAACATAGAAGTATACTCCATCCACGATTACTTCCAACTTTCCTGAAGCCCTGCTATACTTCTACATCCAGAATATTCCTCCGCATCACACAGACAAAGCTTAGAAAATTACCCCAGAGGATTAACGCACCGCATTCGTGCGCACGCAGTTTAATAATATATTCCATAAGGACTATATCATACTAGGCATCACCATTGTTAAAAATGAAATGTTTTCATTTATACATTCAATGTTAGCAAAAGGTAAAATTAACCAAAAATAAGGTACTTTTATGATAGCACAAGTATAGTAGAACTCTTGTGATACCATGATATATTTAGAAATCAACGAAACACGACATACGTGGTGTGATTATTAGAAGGTTTGATTCAAAAAGTGTGAGAAAACCGGGAATGTAATATATATAAATGATTTTGTATGTTTTCTAAAGTAATGCGTTGTAAATATGCAATATTTTAGTCGCAGAGTTACAGGGAAAATGTTTGGCATCTAGTTTTCAAATAACTGTTTGTAATAAGATCAAACAATGTCACTGTGCATAAAAAAATGAGCGGGTATGAAATTTTTTTTTCTGGATCCAAAACGTAGTGAACATGGAATTGATTAAATGTAAAGTTTAATTAAAAGCAGACATGACCGTTGAAACGGTGAAGTAGGACTGAGCTTTAATTGCATGATCTTCTTTCTATTCGGCCGCTGTGGGGTAGCGAATGAACAAAACTAGCTTCCCACTACGATTAAACGGGTTCGATTCCCGGTGAGGCCAAGGTCGCAGTGCTGTAGTGGTCAGACTATTCGCCTTCCTCCTGGGCGAGAACCGGGCTCGATTCCCAGTGGGGTCGCTCTCGGTTTTNCCTCCCCCCGTGCTGGCATTCCGGTGCTGCTCCACACTCACCTCGCTTCACCCTCATCGGCTTTCAAGGCCACGATATTATGATCGGCCCAAATCTCTCCACTCCACTCTCCACTTCACTCTCCACTCCGGCGAGGCGTAACCCGGGTTTTTCATAAGGATGATGTGGCGGACGTTGCCGCTCGCCAGTGGTTTATTTTTAGCACTCCTGTTTTCCCCCACCGTTGTGTTATGTTGCTGTTCCATCGACGCATAGCTTCAGCCCCACTTCTGAACGCTTCCTTAGTCCATCACTCTTTCTGCGGATGGCTAGTGGTCGTGGTTATTTATTGCCCGTGCGCTTCTGTGGAGAAGTCTAGTCAAGTCACGCGTTAACTTGCGTACGTTATACGCTTAGTAAGAAATCATGTCTCTTAAGTTTAAAACCCAATCTTGTAACTCGCCCAGAAATTTTAAGGTTACTTCCTATCAGGATCCATTTGTTACTCTGTTACAACAGTGTATCATCACAATTCGCTTCTACGTTTGATGACGTCACGTGCCCGTCTTCATTGCGGCGCGTCCGAAGCATCGAATGCAGTCACCTTACCATAGACACTTACAAATATACAGAGCTTTATATTTCGGTGATATCATGCACCATAGAGAAAACGACTCGGGGAATAGCAAGTTATAGTTGGACGTCAACTAATAACATTTCGTATGCATTCCGGTTCTTCCCCTCAACAAACATGGAGTTGAAATTTTAAATGAGGAAGTGCTATTTGTAACGAAGTGAGTTGTGGGCATGTGTCAATACCAATGTTCTCGTAAAAGCGCTGGGACACGGAACTTCAAAACAACTTCATGGCTATTTAAAAACTGTATTATATTTTTTCTCCTTGATATGTTGACGTATTGTTTACTCCCGAGGGTTACGTACTGTATTTGGTGTCTTGGTGCCTCTCGGTAACAAAAGTATCATTAAAGTTGCATATAAAATTATAATTACGAACAGAAATGCTGTCAGCAGAAAAGCATTACAAATGGAAGATTAAAATTCCAGGAGTTTATCTACATTAAAAAAACACATAAAAAGGGAGTACAATGTAAGTTGTAATTAGTTATATGTCCTCGTGTGTATGTGACGCAGTAAATCACCATGCATGACATGTTCGCTTGTTTCCTAAATATGCCATCACACGTGCATAATTATGATAAACATAAAAGCGTCTTATTTTTTAGTTAAATTTAAAATTTATTTATATTTTGTCTATTAATTGTATTTTTTCACTTATAATTTATAATAATAAAAACAGAAAGAATGTAGGTATGTTGGTAATACCTGGTAATATATAGTTCTTATACAAAATATTATTACACTGAGCATACACACGTGTAGTGCGCCAATTCCTTTGGTGTAATTTTCTAGACTCGATTAAGATGTGTTTACATGATGAGGAGGAATATTCTGGAAGTAAAACTTTATCAGGGCTTCAGAAAAATTTGAAGTAACCATGGATGAACTATATGCAAGTATCTACTGTAATGTAGAATTTTTACTGTAAGCGATTGTATGTTCTTACATCTGTAATGGTTTTGTTCCAGTTATGAATTGTTTGTATTTGGGTTTGTTATAACTGTTGAACGTTATTTGTAAATTTAGAGTTTTTTTTATCATTTATTTATTTGAAACTGAATTATAACTCTACATGTACATTGAACAAATGTGTAGTCACATGGAGCAATAAAGGAATTAAATTTGATTGAATTATGTAAGTTTTTTTTTACATGTAGAATTTGACTAACAGTCTGAGATTTTTTCTGTTAATATTGTTGTAAGATTGAGTTTAAATGCACAAAATTAAATTACATATTTCAAAATAAAGTTATCTTCCTTCAGAACCCCGGTCTATTCGTTGCTTACGTATTTATGTGGAATACCTGTCATTTAACCATATTAAGGTTTGTCAAATTCTGTGGGTTTGGTCAGCTAAGTTTTAAATTATAAAATTAAATAGAATTTTATATTTACGTTTATGCGTGACAGTTTCGCAAATATACTTCAGAATAATTGTAATGTTCGCATTAAGCATACCTTAAAATTACGTGATCGATAGTCATATTTAGGTTTGAGTACTGTTCTTTCTTACTGAAGCATGTGTAAACAGTGCTCTAATCCACTAATAATGCAACATTACGCCTTTCACATTTGGGAGATTGCAGGTTCAATCATTGTTCCAGGTAACAAAAATTTGTTCCGCCCATCTTATCAGTATGAACACATAATGTACAGGCGAGTGTGATATTACCAACTTTATCTAAATGTAATAAGATTTGAGTAGTAAGCCTGTTGTGGTAAGCAGCAAAATATTGTTTATGGGTAAACATTTCTTTTTTATTCTTGGTTAGCATTTTCAGAACAGAGGCTTTGAAGTTGTGTTACACATTGTGAATTTTATTTTCTCCATACTAGCCGGTTATTTACCCAACCGAGAATCAAGTACTTTGTAATAACGCCCAACTACATTGTAAGTGATCACAACCAACATTCAACATTATATACATTAACAATACATTGAGAGTACAAGGAAGCTATTGCGTTGAAAAAATATATTAAACTGCCATTTTTCCTGTCGTTTTAACGTAATAAGCGCGTTAACTGTCATTCTTATTTACTTAGTAACACATACTGTATTTTTGACTGGGTTCATGAAATAAATATTAACTTGCAGTAAGTAGTATGATGTGATGAGTCTTTGGCATCAGCGTCTGGCGTAGGAACTAAGCGCCGGCCGGCCACCATCTTTGATCCATGTGACCTTAACCTTAATATTTCATCCCAAAAATAGAAAAAATTCCGAAAATTCCAAAAAATTAAATTATTAAAAAAAATTTTAATCTACATTAAAAAATATTAAAAAATTATTTAAAACATTAACTAATATATTTTAAAAAATTAGTTTTAAAAAACGTACATTTCTGGAGGTCCCCAGATTCCTCACTTCCATTGTCACATGTTTTCGCCAATCACGTGGCGCGGTTGTTCGACCCTTGACTTGCTCCCCCTGTGCCTGATCCGTAAACGTATAACAGGGGACATCTTTCAGAGCAGTTATTACAAGGGGAGTACGATCAGGTCTTCTCATTACTTTCAGTTCAGACGACTATTTGTCACTCCAGTCATTGCACATATAGAGAGAATATGTGCATTATTACACCAGGCTGTTTTGGTGCGCACTCCCCACAGACTTGGACTATGTCCATAACCTTGATTGATTTGAGCTTGGTCAGTGCTCTAATTGACAGTAGTTGAATACTGCCAATAGAAAGAGTAACGCCCTTTCCAATCGCAGTGGGTGGATATTCTCCACCCGAGAGTGGTTCCACCTCACCTGTCAACAGCAACGTACAGAGTTGAATCTGCATGTGCCACCTTGATGGGGCCAAGTGCTATCCTCACTCTACAAACCCGCTTTGTAAACGAGTCCTCTTACTAGGCGGACCAGACCGTCGACCCTTCGTTGGTGAGCACCAACCCTTCGAAGTTGACACCCTAGCGCGAATCAGTACACTTGCATTCCACTGCAGCTGCTACTGACCCTTCCAGTACTCAAGATGCCCACCCTCCAGGCAAGTACCCACCTCCAGATCTCTTTCTAAGCAGAAGGTTCAACCACTACCACCCAGAGTCCGACCCGCGATCAGCACGGCCTAATCCGGGGCTTTCACACTGATCCCCTGGGTACCCACAATTTTCAGACATGCACACTGAGTTTTCACCCAGAGCAGCCCAGTCCCTCCAGGACGCCAGACAGACCCTTCATCGAGACTCCGCCACCCCGAGATCATCCCCAACTTGCCACAAATCAAGGCTCAGCTTGGGAGTGCAATACGGTTCGCGGGTCTTCACCGCAAGCCTCTGGAGACTGCACATAACCTCGCCGTGACTGATTATCTGTGCACTGACAGGCAGTCACCGCCTTCAATCGTACTCACTCCGTTAGCCATGGGGCGGCCCTCATGTTACCAGCCCATACCGCGAGAAGGTGGAGATGGACTTGAGCAGTGCTAGGCTATATATTTGCATCACTGCCCCATTAATGGAGATGAGTTGGAAGCTTTTCGTGACGGCAGAGAGACGCCCCAGGGATCACTAGTTCCTATGAGCGGCTCCCACCAGAGCTCTACTAGCGAGCTCTTACACTTGCGCCGGTCACCGCCACTAGAGCCTGTAACCAGGGTTAGGCCCAACTGGGGCAACCATTGCATAGCCGTCATGACTACCCCACCAGGTACTCAGTTTCTGGGCTCACCCCTACACACTCGGCCGTCCCACGACCGGCTTTCAGGCACCCAGTCCCCTCACCTTACACCCATTATAGGTTTGTTGCCAGACCACAGCCTGTACCCAGCCATAATCCGCCATTTTGGAAATTGCAGTCCATTATCTTTGTACGTGCAGTGCACCATCTTAGTAGGCATCACAGCCATCATACGCCATCTTAGTAGGTGCAGACGTCCACTATTTTGGTCCGTGCAGTCCATCATATTGGTAGGTGGAGCCGTCCGCCCTCTTGATTGGGGCAGTCCACCAATTTGCTTGGTGAGGTCCGCCATTTTGGTAGGCGTCACAGCCACCATCCGTCATCTTGATGTTTTCGTTTTTCATTATTTATACATTACTGGAGTTTGTCTCTCACCATCGTTCGACTGCCATATTGGTTTTTTGGTTTGTCATTTGTTTTACATTGCTGGTGCTGTCCGCAGCATCACATCCAGCAGACTAGTGACCTCCTCCTTTCCCCCTTCCAATATATATAATTGACCAATTGCCCCACCACTAATTCTCATTGCCTTATTGACCACCCTCTTACAATATATTTAATTGCTCCGCCAATGTTTCACATTGGCTAATTACTTGGGTGTTTTCGGAAACCTTCGTTCGATCAATTAGTCAGTTCCCCTCCACCCCTTCCAATATATTTAACTGCTACGCCAATGCTTCTCATTAGCTTATTACTCAGATATTTTCGGAAACCTTAGTTCCGACCAATCAGCGAATTACTTTAATCGCAAGGGAGGACTATTTTTTCCCCTTAAAAACTGTTTATAAGACGCACATCGAGCCCCTCGGGAAAGCAGTCATTTTTCTCGCTGTCGTTTCTTTTTCGCTATTTTGAGAGGAAAGACCAGTGACCATTTCGAAAATGCAGGGTTTCAAACCCCTGTTAAATTTACGAGAGCCATGTTGTCACATGAAGACGAAAATAACAGCAAAAGCAACGCAGAAGAAAATGGAGATAACATTCTTCAGCTTATCCGCACCATAATAGCACAAGGAGCAACTTCGTCAATGCCGTCTACTAGTACGAACCCGCAACCATCAGGCAACCCGTACCAGCCCCCATAGGCCAGAACATCCTACAGCTTATTCTCTCCCCGCTTCGCAGAGAGCCCCATCAGCTCCGACTTCGAATACCGTGATATCGAAGAAGAAATGGAAGTGTCCGTCACCGAATTTTCTCCATACAGGTCAAAAGACGTGAGCAAGGACAGTGGACTGAATTGTTGGCACAGACCCTTAAGTATTCGAGGTGCTCGAGGCATTCTGCAAATTAAATTTTGTGATCGTACAAATCAATGGCTATGCTGCTACGATGATCTCGAAGGCTTTTATGTGTGGGACATATTAATGTTCGTATATAAAAACTTATTATGTTTACAATTTATGGCCTAATTCAACGCTTCCTTGTTCGCTGGAGGAGTTAGTAAAACAAAATCGTGATGTCCACGTATGCAATGGAAGAATGTACGAATGTATTGGTTACGAACTTCCCGAAAAAGTCATAATAATTATGTGTGAAATTGGCACGAGAAATGTGATGGACATACCCAAGTTTTGAAAAGGCAAGGTTTCCCGGACTGTACCTCCACCTGCAAGCCTCTTACATGCAAAGTGTACTTAGGCTCGAGGCCGAGGCCTTCCACCAACCAAGTCGTCTCGCAATGGTGGAGCGCGCCTTGGTGATAAGTTCATTCCCAAGAAAAAATATGCAAGTACATATCCTCCACTGCACGGCATAACCTACGCGGACCAGCCGGCTGTTACCGTAACTGTGGAGCGGCGTGAGGAAAATTTTTATTTCCTCCTTAAAATAAGCGACTTCGATGGTAAGACTCTTGAATTATCAGTGCAAGATTGTGACAGTGACGAGTGTGTAGTTAATTTGTGCCGTCCACAAACATAGGAAACAAGAAAATAATAAATTGTGGGCGAACAACGTGCAAGCAAATGCGACACGGAAAATTGCGAATTTAAATATGAAATTAGAAATGACAAACTTTTTAAAGTATACTCTGAACGATGTGATAGCGCTTGGCACAGTTTGGAGGTTACAATGCCACCGGACCCATAACCAGAGGTGCCCGTGTGTGCGTGATAAATGTTGTCTTCCCAACAACGGCCAAGCCACGCATTTCCGCACATGGGTTTCCTCTCGTAAAATGTAGAATTCACTGTCTTTTCTAACAGTATCGGTGTTTTAAACACACTGTTTTACCACTTACAAAGAAGGTCGTTTAAAGTTGTAGATATAAAACTATTTTCATGGCTCTAATATTAAGGCTTTAACACATTGCCTGGTATAACTGTAACGGCTAATAATGGAAACAAGTAAAGCATTTCAGCAATACCCAAAACCTTTTAATATAAAGCGACCGTTAAGACTAAAACTACTGGAGTGCACGTATATGTGCCTAAATATAGGACAGCAGTAATTAATGCGATTTCGCGTGGAAGATTTTTCTTTAAGTTCCCTTTCGTTAGTTCACGAGATGCTCTTGCTTGGTCACATTTACTTCGCAACCTCCCAAGATAAGTTTCATATTGATACGTTAGTTTACGTTATGTACACCGAAGAGCCAAAAAAACTGGTACACATGCCTAATATCGTGTAGCCCCCCACACCATCCTCCCCGAGCAAGCAGAAGTGCCGCAAGACGACGTCACATGGACTCGACTAATGTCTGAAGGTATGCAGGAGGCATTTCACACCATGAATCCTACAGGGCAGTCCTCAAATCCAATCTGCGCCAAATTGAGAAAGGGTTGCACGTCAGTCGTCGTTTGTCCCGTTCTTTCACGATATTTTTCCGGCCGCAGCAATGTCGAAGATGTGATGTTTTATCGGATTTCCGATATTCATGGTACACTCGTGAAGTGGTCGTACGGGAACATTCAAATGTTATCGCTACCTCGGAGATGCTATGTACCATCTCTCATGCGCTGACTATAACACCATGTTCAAACTTACTTAAATCTTCATAACCTGCCATCGTAGCAGCAGTAACCGTTCTAGCTGCCGACTGCATCACGTTACTGTGATTGGTTTCATACCTATATGATTTGCATACGCACGCCTATGCCATTTTTTTGTCTCTTCAGTGTACTTCGAGTACTTGCCGGAAGAGCCTTTCTTGCAGACTGCGCGTCAACGACCGTTGTTATCGCACCAGTGGTGTACGAGATGAATAGGGACGTTCCGGAATCAAATACGCAGATAAGTCTCGCTCACCACCGACTCCCTTTCATGTTCACTCGATTACATGTGGCCTTGGTATTTAACCGCATAGCCTGAAACGTCATATACTCTGTACCTGGAGAATGGTCTGAAGTGATGCATCACATAACACTTAGTAGACAACCGAGAAGAATCATAGTTATTAACGAAAATATATAGTTAGAAATACACCACAAGAAACGAATCTCTTCGAAAAATTACAAAGCTTAAAAACGAATTAGTTAGATTCGAATGCAACCTTGACGAGTGACGGGTTAGGAATAGTAGAGCGACGCTGGCCCACAACCACCCCTCCCCCACCCCTGCATAACCAGGGTAGAGACTTAGTAGACACGTGTCACAAGGCAGGTGAACAGCCAGAACGGATCGCAGTTACACGTGTCTTGCTGCGCATCCTGCTGCGTAGGCCTCCCGGCCACCCCCTTCACCCCCCTTCGCATCTAGCCTGCCTGTGAGATCTGTGGAGCACAGAGGTTTTGCGGGATATCACCAAATAATCAGGTGTATTTCGCCTGAATTCAGAAAACACGCACCGCGGAAGAAATAGCTGACGAGCTGGATATTGGTGCCGAGAACACCCTCCCCCCCCTTCCCTTATCGCTAACCACAGGACAATGTGGAAACGCACCGAGGAGAAATAGCTGACGAGAGCAAGCTAGGGGCAAGGAACTACCTTCCCCCGCCCCCAAACCTTTCAGGAACCAGGACACGTGTTTTGAAAGGCATTGTTCTGCATTCTACCACCTCACCCCCTCACCCCCTCGCCCCTCCTTACAAGGCGACACGTGCCAGCAATTAAGGGTGGAGGCTGGCAAGCATAAAAACGCCTTTTCAGAGAAGTGGGAAGTCAGTTCATTAGTACCGCGCAGAGAGGTCAGACAGTTGATTATTGCCGAGCCCAGAGTAGTCAGTCAGTCGGTCGAGCGGCCGGGAGATCGGTCTCCCAGCCATAACAGTACCTCAGTACAGCAGTACGTCAGTAGAGCAGCCCAGGGGAGACGACGACACCCAGCGGGCCTTTGCCAAAGGCCGCCCATCGCCGGAGCTCACCCTCCACAGCTGACATCATACCAGCAAGAGTTAAGTATACAATCACTGTCAAGAGAAGCCCCCCTCCATCACGAAGTCGTTAGCAGTCAATCCAAGTAACCAAATTATTACAGTACCACATCTCTCAAGTGTTCATGAACGTAGTTCTTGTATTAACTTCAGACAATATATTCGTCCTTCAAAATTAAACGGTAAAAGACTAAGTTATTGCAAACCCCTTAACCTGCAGGCACCATATAGTCTGTGCCACTAAACATTAACAAAAGACCATACGTACATTTTGGATGTGTTAACCTTCCCTATTATGTATTCCCGTAAATAATTAATTTGCTACGGTACCTATTGAAGCTAAAATGTTGTTTAAATACTTTCAAGTTTTCTGCGTTTAATAATTTTAGTATTATAAACACCACTTGCAGTAGCATCTTCAGCACAGCATACTATTCAACAATAATTCTTTTACTGTTCTCGTTTCCTGCTGTGACTCAGTACTTAAGAAAATATCTCTTTCAAATCGTCTGTTGATTTTAATATTATATGCTCAGATCCTATGAACTAAATATGAAACAAAAATTCTTAAACATAGTGCGGATTTCAAACTCCAACACCATGATGCATGAGTTTACAGACAGTGGCATTAACCATACTGCCCACTGTAGCCATTTCTAAGATAGTCTGTATGAACAACAACATAATTTGATGATTTCATAACTCTTCCCATACTACATTGCTTTGCAGAGACAGTCATGGATCCCATAAAAACGAGTTTCGTAATAATATTCGTACGTTTTTATGGTTTGGTTTCAATTTGCGCTGTCTATTCACTCAAACACAACTTTTCTCATAAAGGTATAAACAAGCATACAAAACATTACACATTCTTCAAAAGACATAAGTTTTCACTCGACTGTCTACAGACGAGAAATTCGTGTGAGTACTATAATTGTAGCGCTGGGTAGGAAACGTAGTCAGCAGGTCAGTAACCACACAATTGATTACAAATTATGTGAATAACGATCAAATTTACCATATTTTCTTCCTGCCAAATAAAATGCATATAATATATAATTTTTACTTTTTTATTTACTACACGCGCAGATATGGACGATTCTGAACGCCATTCCAATGTAGTATAATAATTTTTAAAAATACTCATTTTTAAAACGGTTTTTTTAAAAATAATAACAACAAAATTGAGGACAAATGCTCGCATGCTCCAGTGCTTAATATTAAGAAACTCTTTAGGGGAAAAAAAAGGTATATACAATTCACTTCACAGCGACTTCTAGCACTAGCAGTCTTTAGCTTCCGCTGCAGACCTTGATATCAAGCATTTCATCTTGACAATGGATATCTCCGTGAATGCAAAATTAATTAGCTGGAGTCTTATGCAAAGAGAGAAAAGGTGGAATTGGTGAGGGAGGGAAGGAGAGCGGATATGATTAAAAAAAAAAAAAGTAAACACCGGAGTATACCATCAAGAAGCTTACATAAAAAACGCAGAACAATAATAATTTCTTGATTCGACATCCACTGAAACAAGCAGCAATATTTGGAGCTCGGATTAATTAAGTTTGCATTTCTGTGCGTCCACAAAGAAAACTGGTGGTGGGGAGGAGGGTATCCTGGGAGAGTAAATTCCAGTTCCTCCTGGGTAATTAAGGTGTATCTGCGACGTGCAAGAATAGGTTGGGAAAGGGACGAGGTACGGGATCATTAGCTTTGCACTCGCGAATGTTTGGCAATTCAAATGGAAGGGCGCGCTAGAGCTATTGAATCTCGGAGGCTAAAGCCCAGACAATCGGCGAAAGATTTTCGGGAGAAGGGCTGTATGGTGGAGGGAGATGGAAAACCGTGGGTGAGCGGAAAGAGGGAGAGAGAGGGAGGGAAAAAATTGGCAGGTTCCCAAACACGGGACAATCAATTGTTTCCTAAACAGAGGACTTCGGAATTGGGGAGAGTTCTACGGTGGAAAAGGAGGGGGGTGGGGGAGTGAGACATGGCTTCTTCCTCATGTTGAAGTAGGTTCGTTAGGAACGACTTGGGGGCTTCTCTGTACAGCCCGGTATCGCGGACAAATCCCTCTCCCGGAACAAATGTAAATGTTGCCTGAAAGGGAGGAAAAAAATGCCGATGGGAAACAAATAACAAGCAGGGAGAAGTGATAAAGAACTAAAAGGAACCAATTACGACAAAAATTTCAGTTGCGTAACTTTGCGCAAATTTCCCTTTCACTAAAACGAGAGAATGTGTATGAATGGCAATGCAGTGGCAATAACTTTCTCTGCCAAAATTCGCCATGAACTAAAAACAAAGTTTACTTTATTCGTAAGTCCCGTATTGTTTCACTAAGTATGGGTGGATACAAAATAATATATATTTCAGTAAATACAATACATTCAAAAATTAATTGCAACGCTAGAAACATTATTCTCTTCGTGGCAAATGCAACGTAGAAATGAATGTGAAATTCTGACATTGATATTTAGTTCCCTGATTGCTAGAATGCTTACTCTAGCTTTACAAAGGCCTAGAGAACCTTTCAGCCTTGGTTGACAAGCGGATTATTCATCAACGGTGATGACGCAGGTCTCTTAACGCACGAAAGAGCTCATCTCATTTGTTACTAATGTAGACCCATGACTCACGTTTGGCTGGAATCAGAAAAAAATAGTCACATGCATCTAGAAATATGAGTTACTTCATTTAGGCTTTGTTCATCAGTCGTTTGAAAAAAAATTAGATATTATAAAGTCTCCTCAATTTTTCAGAAATAAGTATCCCTCCCTCCTACACGCACGTGCACACTCACCTACACCAACACACATACACAATCGCAAAATGTTGAATTTAATTATTCGAATAGCTTCATATCGTTATCACTGGTAATATATTCGGCATTTAATATTAATTTAGTCTCTCTAGTTCAGACACATTCCTGCCTGGCCACATAAGTTGCTTTTCAGTAAAATGTAAATCAAAGTTATTGTTTTCGAAAGAAATAACTCTAAGTATTTTTTAATTTATTCACGAAAGTAGATAGATAATGGGGGACCTGGTACAGGTGCTTGGGTCCTCGGAGTTCGGATGGACATGGCTTCTGGCAGAGGACTGGCAGTGGCATCTGGCAGTATACCAGTAGACTGACCTTTGACTCTGACCCTGACCTTGAACTCAAAATTTTCAGTTGTCCTTGAAAAAAAACACAAAATCCCTAGAATTTCACTTAAAATTTCCCTATTTTCTGTCCAAATCTACAAAACTCTCTGTAAATATATTTCTTGCACAAACTTTTATAAGTCACCCAGTCGAAAAATAGAATTACCTTGTTTTAATAAATTTATAGTTCATTGCCCTGTCATGATACTTCATGCTCTGTCCTTCCACATTTCATGCTCTGTTATTCTGCTTAGCATGATCTGTCATTCCACTTTAGAATGTTCTAGTTCATTGCCCTGTCATGGTACTTCATGCTCTATCATTCCATGCCACCATCTTGTTTCTAGAATTTTTAAGTTCATGGTCTATCATTCCAAGTTAACATCGGCCATCTTGTTTCAAGAATGTTCCAGTTCAGGCTCTGTCATTCCATGTCAACACCAACAACCTTGTTTCAGGAATGTTCTAGTACAGCTCCCTCTCAAGCTACTTCATGCCGTCACTCCCACTTGTTACAAGCATATTCAACGACCTATGCGAAGTAAGCCGATGTTAAACACACCCCTGCTAACTACAACCAAGTACAGTATGTCTATATCCTACTCCCAAAAACTTATAGCTATAGTAAGCAATAATTGCTACACCGTTTAGTTGCCAAAATTAATATCATAGGCATCGCCCCTGTCTTTGATTAGGGTGGTTGGCCAATTATGCCTTAAGCCATCTCATAAGCACAGTTAGCCATAATTTCCGAACTGTTTAAGACAAGGGTGCTCAACCTTTTTAACAGTCGGGCCAAACGAACGATTCAGACATTTTTGGCGGGCCACTGANGTTTAAGACAAGGGTGCTCAACCTTTTTAACAGTCGGGCCAAACGAACGATTCAGACATTTTTGGCGGGCCACTGAGGTTGTTATTTAAGTTATTTTTAAGACTTGTGCAAGAAAAAACCCAATATTAAGAAATGAAATTGTTGTTTATTANGGGAATTTTCTGAATTGCTTGCGCGGGCCATTCAAAATTCGTTCGCGGGCCACATCGTGGCCCGCGGGCATAGGGTCGAGCAGCCCTGGTTTAAGATATACCTGCCAAATTCATATCGTAGGCATTTCCCCTGACGACGAACAGAGTGATAGGTCAAGTGTACTTAAACCCTCTTATAAGCNAAAATTCATATCGTAGGCATTTCCCCTGACGACGAACAGAGTGATAGGTCAAGTGTACTTAAACCCTCTTATAAGCATGGTTGACTACCATTTCCCATCATCCAAAGTTATAGTCATGAAATTCATAACAAAGGCATCAACCCCGACGACGAAAATGTCCGCAGGATAAGTATGCCCTAAGCCCAAATATAAGCATGTGGGCTATCATTTCCGATCTGTTTAAGTTATAGTCGTCAAATTCATAACCTAGGAATCACTCCTGACAACATATAGTCCTCGAATAAGCATAGATGGCCACAATTTCCTAACTGTTAAAGTTATAGCCAGCAAATTCATATCACATACATCGCTCCCGACAACGATCAGTGTGGCAGGGTCAAGTATGCCATAAGCCCTCTTATAAGCATAGTGACCACCATTTCCCAACTGAGCCACCAGGACATGGGTGTCAATACAGGTCTAACTGATGTGTATATAAAAATAATATGTTAACTTATACAGCAGTCACGTTGACAAGGCACTGAAAATGCATAATTTTATAAATAAGAGTAAATTTTTTTAACTTACAGACAAAAGTGTATCGAGTGACCTATGGATTCGCATTTTCAAAAATAATTTGATTATCATGTAACCTCCATCAATTATTCAAAAGAGAATTTTATGTGTAACAGTTATGTACTTAATGTAATATATATTATTTCACTTTTAAATTTACAGAAAATATTATGCCAAACAATGAGTCTGTGGATTCTCATTTTCCAAGATGGATATGATGGTGCACCCATAGATTATAAAAAGTATAATTTTTTAACGAAAGCCATGTATGTAAATAAATGCATTTTTACTTATCTTTTAAATTGGTATATCGAGCAGCATGTCTACGGATTTGTATTTTCAAAGGAAATTTTAAATATAATGCCAGAAATAATGATTATGAGGCAATCACCAGCACCATGTTGAATTTTATAAGCATAATATTGTGTACGTAAATATTTAAGTGTTATATATTTTTGGGCTCGTGTTTTCAAGTGGAATGCTAATTTGATGCCATAAAATTGGATTATTTACATGAAACCGATACCATACTGACTTTTGAAAGCATAGGGATTTATCTAAGGTTTTTTTTAATGTAATTATGTAACGAGTAACGAGCCCGAGCTACGAATACAGTACAGTGGTTGCCTTACCTCAGAATATGTTTTAAGTGCATTATGTCTGTATCAGACCGCTACGAAAATAGAGGAACAGTTGGAAATCATCCAGTGACTGCTGAAGTTAAGAACATGGTAACTGGAACATATCCAGCCCAGTGCAAGTATATTTGAAATGAAAAATTAATTTTGCCCTAAGCCTTTTTTATCAGCATAAATGGGCGCCATTTTCCAACCTTCAAAGTTATATTCACAACATTTATATTTAATGTTTTACCCATGATCTACTCTACAACAAAGCCATATAGGCAATTTGTTCGAATACGATGTTGGATATCAATATATTTATAAATAAAAATGTTATAACATAAAATGTTATATGCACACACATACGAGCTGATGTAAGAACCGAAATGTAGTAAACATGTGTATTAATCCATACATGCCTACCTTTCATTTAGAATGAAGAGAAAAATTTCAAGATTTACTCAGATATAAAGGTCGAAAATAAAATTTCAAATATCTTAGAAGCATTTTTNATGAAGAGAAAAATTTCAAGATTTACTCAGATATAAAGGTCGAAAATAAAATTTCAAATATCTTAGAAGCATTTTTTACTTAGGGTGCATGGTTTTCCAGAAATAACTTACAGAAAAAATTTTACTTTATGTACACTAAAAAATATAATCCAATAAAAAAAATTTATCTATACAGTATACAAGAATGATTCGTTTTATTTTGATAATAAATGTAAGTATTTAGATTTTGTATAAACATTCTTATATATAGAACTATGCACATACATTATAATATAAAAATGCATCACTTAATATACGTATATCTATTAAGTTAACNCTTATATATAGAACTATGCACATACATTATAATATAAAAATGCATCACTTAATATACGTATATCTATTAAGTTAACATTATGGTTTCACATAACATATGAAAACGTGTTATATTGCATGCAGCATACAACCGGAAATTTCTTTGAGAATAATTCTAATATGGCATAATAACTTATAAGTAATCTTTCTAACGCATGGGGCTTCAGTCATCCAATTTCCATATTTGATTTTATAGTTGTAGATAGACATTAAAGAATTTTCAAATTAGGCATTTAAATTACTACATTTCCATACTTGATACTTCAATACTAATTCTAACATAGTGCCACAACCAATGATTTTGTATACATTTACAAATAAAAGTTATGTATGTAAAATAAATTAATTTTGTTTATTGTTTTAAAAACTTGGGAACGCAAGTATATAGTAATATATACGTGCATATGTTTATTTTAAGGTAAATACGAATGTGACGTCACGACAGCAGATTACACATAATTTTATAAATAAAACTTTGAAACGCTTGTATATAGTATGGTATACCTCGATACGCATTATTTTAAGGTTACTACGAACATCACATCACAACAGCTGACTATTGACAATTTTATTAATAATAATTAAACATTTAATTTTTTGTTTTTGAAACTTTTGAATGTAAGTATATAACGTAAATATATCGTGTGACGTACGAAAAAACACGTATATTGAAGAGAAGCACGAATATGTAGTCGGAATATGTGATTACGTGCCTAAAGTGTAGGACAAACCAGAGAATAGTGCAGTGAGATACAGGGTGGATGGCATGACGTAAATTAAGAAGTACAAATTTCACAGTCAGATTCTTTTACGAGTAATGGTCACATGAAGGAACTGTACATTGCTGGCCAGTTCTGAACAATCTCAACAGACCACCAGGAGTGAGGACCATTTGATTGTCGCAGATATGACCAGAGCTAGTGGTTTTCTTGTTTACTATCCAGGGACAAAAGGCAGTTTCACTAGAGCTAATGTGGCAACATGAACACTCGTTTTTCGACCTTGTTCTCACCACATTGAATTTTCTAAAGGTACAGCATGATAGGCAGAATGAAAGAGCATGAAAGGTGTAATGACAGAGCCTGAAGTATGATGTCAGGGCAATGAACTAGAACATTCTCGGGTGGAATGACAGAGGATTATAGGCAGAATTACAGAACACGAAAAGTGGAATGATTTAGCATGAAGTATTATGTCAAGGCAATGAACTGGAACATTGTTCGAACAAGGTCGTGCTATTTTAAGACTGAGGTACTTATAGAATTTTGGGTAAGGAAACTTTTTGCAGGGAATTTTGTATATTTGGAAATAAAATCGGGAAATGTTGAGGATAATTCTAGGAATTTTAAGTGTTTTTCAGGGAAAACAGGAAATATTGAGTTCAAGGTCAGCGTCAAAATCAAGGTAAAAAATCAGTATACTGGTCCACCTCCAGATGCCTCTGCCGGTCTTGTGCCAAATGCCATACCCATCTGACCTCTGAAGCCCCAAGCCCCTTTCCCAGTTCCCCTATTATCTATCTACTAACAAAAAAAAAAGAGACATTTTACAATGCTCGAAATTCAACACGTAGATCTTATTTTATAATGAACTTTTTGTTTTGAAACACTGTAATATTTTAAAGAATAATCTTTTTAATACATCGTAACTTGAATAACGTTATTCAAAACACAAGGAAATATTACATATTGAGTTCTGTGAACTTTCATACAGTTTTTGCATTATTAAATCTATAAGTGCAGGTTTATATTAGAGACGTCAAGTACTAACGCCAAGTTAATTTTATGATCGTAGAAACGATGGGGAATCTGATAGAAGTACCAGTTTTGTTCTAGGAACTACTTTTATGTGCGCTTCATAATCGCAGAACAGTTCTATGAAGCGACTATTTTAAGACATTTCTACAAAGTGGCATCATTACCCCATTCAGTACAGTAATAGGACAACTGGATTAAATATGGTATAGAGGAGCGGACCAACATTAACACATAATATTACTAACAGTTACTTCTCCGCGTCTTTCATAGGCAAGCTCTACAAACATGAGCGCCATAGAATACTGTGACATCAGCTGCAATATCGAAATAAAGCTTTTGCTAAAACCTATAATCTTGGAAGACTTCTTTAGTATTGCACACTTGTATATTCGCCCGTTAGGTTTTACTTTATTCTTATTACAATTAAGATTTGGTGTTATTTAGTTATGCTTGTTCCGACTTAAGATTTTTCTACTGATGCTTCTGCGCCTGGTGATGTGGTACTCAGACTATATGCCTGCCACCACTTCGGACCAGGATCGACACCTGGCAGAGTCAAACCCTGATATTCCCGTATGGGAAACCTGGCGGATGTTGCTGTTGGCTTGAGAGTTTTCCCCTCTGTTTAATTCCATTGCTGTTCCATCTTCATTTCGCCTCACCTTCATCCCAACTAAACACCTCAGTTGATTCACACAGCCTGACAACTGATATTCCCATCTTTTTTTTATCTTTGAAGTTTAATGATAATAAAGAGTTCGTGTTGTTATGATGGTTTGATTGGACTGTGTCCATTGCCGACCATGAGACTTAATACAAATCACACAAACACAGAACTTGGCGAGACAAAAAACGAAAAAATCTTTCACAACACCGCATACAGATAATTAGGAAAAACTTTTTCCTTGTCAATGAAAAATAAATTAATATAACTAAAATGACAAAAAGACGGACGAACGAATTATTATTACAAAACAGGACAGACAACAAAAGCAAACCAAAAGAAAAGACAACACGATGGCAAAAAACGAAAACACCACACGAGTGTACAAAAGAGTGCAAAAATCCATATCAGTGGACACAGCAAAAAACAATACATCTGAAAAAACACACAAAAATAGGACAAAATCCACAATGAAATACAAGTTAGGAAAAGTATCCCTTGTGAGATTATAAAACCAAATAAATCAACACTACAAACAACACAGTAAAAAACCACAGAAATAACCCGAGAAAAGAATAGATAAACCAACAGAGAGGACACAAAGCGACAAAAAAAAATTACGCAAAAATTACAACATGTCCTCACGACGTTTTGGGTCCTCAAATCTGTCCCTTTCTTCAGGCGAGACACTGGGAGAACAATCGCATTTGACTTTAGTCATTGTGGCTTGTGGATAATGCCAATGCCATTTCCCTCTATGCTATTGCGTGACAGCAATCTTATCCGTAAAAAACTAAGACCGCTTTTCACAACATATCGTTTATCAGTTATGTTGTCGTGGAAAGTGATTAAATCGGTAACAAAGAAAAAGAGTACCAGGCAAAAATTATCTATGTTTCAATTCGCCTAATGGAAACCCAAAAATGAATGTGTAAGATGTCGGCAAATTTTTAGTTGGCACGATGTTCTACTAGTATTATCGCCTACCATGCGGCAGTGCAGGTATATCATTATCTTGGCTTGTGGGCTGGAGAAACTTCTTCGTAGTTGAAGTTACCAACATTATGTTTTAATTTTTTATTTGATTTTTTTTAGGTGGTACAGTTAATGCTTAAAAGCCTTTCCTTCAACAAAACCACACATTAAAAATACCATATAATAATACTACGAGAAATGCCGCATTAAACACGTAAACATGTGACACAAAAGGTATCGCCTAATGACTAATAATTAAAAGCGCAACTACATACACATACCCAAAACTGTTGTCTGAGATAAACATAGCAACGGCGAGTAATTACTGACGAGCTGGCGTAGACAAATATTTGTGTACTGAAGTTTGTAACTATTCGACCGACTCTACTTGCGTGAGATGCAGTTCCAAGAAGTTCCAGAGGCGAAGGGCTGTTGACAGTTGATGAGCCAGAGTAGAAATTAGTTGTGTGCGGGGGAATGTGAAGCTCACTAGCCGTACGAGAACGAGTTTCATGTTTGTGATAGGAAGATAGAAATTGAAAACGGGAGGGAAGGTAAGGTAGATCATCGGTTCGCAGCAATTTAAGTAGCAGGAGTAAGGTTGTGCGGGTTGTGTCCATTGTCTAGGCTAAGCTAAGAAAGATTCTTGTAATAACGCTCACACAAATTCTGTAACCTTTGCAGCCTCTTGGAAAGTTTAACCGTCAAAGCTTTATATACTGCGTCACAATGGTAAAAGTGGGGAAATACAAGCGCGTGAAGAATTGTCTCCTTAAGTGAATGTGTCGGCAAAATTTTTTTTTTACGTTTAGTAGAATGGAAGGCACCTTTTGCACACAGCTGTGGTGTACCACTTTCACCATACATTTGAGTAGGCATCGTCAGGGTCTCTTCGCAACAGTAGTTCATGACTGAATACCGGGAGTTTAGGAGCCTCGTATCACAAAGTAAGTTACTCTATTTTTTGTAGGTGAAAGGGGCAAAGATAGGTCAAGATACAAACCCCATTTTTCTTAAGGCACTATTGCTATATTTACGTATTCTTCATAGCGTAAAACGAGATTATCCATTCCCTGACGATAGAAAGTGACGTAATTCTCATTAAGAGCATGCATCACTGCAGGACTAACTCAACTGCCGTGCAACATCTACGTTTGTTTGCGCGGACGATCGCGCATATATGAGAGTAAAAAGAGAAGAATAATATCAGTTAAGCACTCCAGTTTACAATATCGAGCGGTAGGCCGCTTTGAGTCATCAGATTACAGTATTTCTGTGCACCTCCAACATGATATAAAAGTGCAGTGCGCTGGTTCTCGAATGATTACTCAAAATTGTCCGTGGTGACGACGGAGGACAAAGCGACATAGTTTCTTGTTAAGAACGAAAGGTTGGTCCTATTAGGACGGAATCAGTGGCGTAGCTATGGGAAGGGATACGAGTGTCATGTCCCTTCCCCCTTACCACCTACACCCAGACCCTATTTATATTTTCGCTTCTTTCTTGTTCACTTTTCGCGTGGTGAACATAAACAGTACTTGGCACTGTCTTTGTATTCACTAATATCATGACATAGTAGGGTGGAAAATGTAAAAAAAAAGCACCTCACTTTATTCTCACGTTAAATATACATGTATAATATATGGCTGTCGTCAGACCTTTTTCAAAGTAGCAAATGTTTTTTTTATTATACTTTGAGATACACATGTGGTTAAAATAATTCGATCACATACGGAAATTTTTTGGAACGAACTCTTTTTTAGGTTTATAATGTCTTGTATATTTGATCAAATGCATGGGTACCATACACAGAGGAGACAAAAGTCATGGGATAGCAATATGCTAATATACAGATGGCAGTAGTATCACGTACAAAATGTATAAATGGGCAGTGCATTGATTTGGCTTTCATTTGTATTCAAGTGATTCATGTGAAAACGTTTCTGATGTGAATATGGCCGCACGACGGGAATTAACAGACTTTGAACGCGGAATGGTAGTTGGAGCTAGACGCATAGGACACTCCATTTCGGAAATGGTTAGGGAATTCAATATTCCGAGATCCACAGTGTCAAGAGTGTGCCGAGAATACCTAATTTCAGGCATAACCTCAGACCATGGACAACGCAATATCCGACCGCCTGCACTTAATGACTGAGGACAACGACGTGTGCGCAGAATGATCAGTGTTAACAGACAAGCAACACTGCATGAAATAACCGCAGGAATCAATGTGGGACGTACGGCGGACGTGTCCGTTAGGACAGTGCGGCGAACTTTGGCTGTACTGGGCTATGCCAGCAGAAGACCGACTCGAGTGCCTTTACTAACAGCACGACATCGCCTGCAGCGCCTCTCCTGGGCTCGTGACCATATCGGTTGGACCCTAGACGACTGGAAAACCGTGGTTTGGTCAGATGAGTCCCGATTTTAGTTGGTAAGAGCTGATGGTATGGTTGGAGTGTGGCGCAGACCCCACGAATCCATGGACCCAAGTTGTCAACAAGGAAATGTGCAAGCTGGTGTTGGCTCCATAATGGTGTGGGCTGTTTTAACATGGAATGGACTGGGTCCTCTGGTCCAACTGAAGCGATCATTGACTGTAGAGGGTTATGTTCAGCTACTCGGAGACCACTTGCAGCAATTCATGGACTTCATGTACCCAAGCAACGATGGAATTTTTGTGGATGATNAAAGCGATCATTGACTGTAGAGGGTTATGTTCAGCTACTCGGAGACCACTTGCAGCAATTCATGGACTTCATGTACCGAAGCAACGATGGAATTTTTATGGTTGACAATGCGCCATGTCACCGGGCCACAACTGTTCGCGATTGGTTTGAAGAACATTCTGGACAATNTGGCGCAGACCCCACGAATCCATGGACCCAAGTTGTCAACAAGGAAATGTGCAAGCTGGTGTTGGCTCCATAATGGCGTGGGCTGTTTTAACATGGAATGGACTGGGTCCTCTGGTCCAACTAAAGCGATCATTGACTGTAGAGGGTTATGTTCAGCTACTCGGAGACCACTTGCAGCAATTCATGGACTTCATGTACCGAAGCAACGATGGAATTTTTATGGTTGACAATGCGCCATGTCACCGGGCCACAACTGTTCGCGATTGGTTTGAAGAACATTCTGGACAATTCCAGCGAATTATTTGGCCACCAAGATCGCCCGACATGAATCCCATCGAACATTTATGGGACATAATCGAGAAGTCAGTTCGTTCACAAGCTCCAGCACTGGCAACATTTTCACAATTATGGACGTCTATAGAGGCAGCATGGCTCAATATTTCTGCCGGAGACTTCCAACGACTTGTTGAGTCCATGCCACATCGAGTTAATGCACTTCGCCGGTTAAAAGGAGGTCCGACATGATATTAGGAGGTATTCCATTACTTTCGTCACCTCAGTTTTANAATGCACTTCGCCGGTTAAAAGGAGGTCCGACATGATATTAGGAGGTATTCCATTACTTTCGTCACCTCAGTTTTAAATCATTTGTCCCCCCCAACCAGACAAAGTCTTGACTACGCCACTGGACGTAATAGAGATTTGTGCGCAGTTCTTATTTTTAAAGCCGTTTGAAAATGGTCGTAANTCTTGACTACGCCACTGGACGTAATAGAGATTTGTGCGCAGTTCTTATTTTTAAAGCCGTTTGAAAATGGTCGTAAAAGGGTATCTTTAATGCAGTTTTTATAGAATTATCAATTTATTTTCCAACGATGTTGAATACTAGGACCCTTCAATAACACCTTGCCTAATTTACTGTTTAATCAGAAATGATCCATGTGCAATAATGCTTCCATAATCCTCCGAGTATTTACAGACTGCATCGCTACTTTGACTGACATGTCATGCACGCTCATCCATTTCACCGTTTCGCCTTTCACTTATTCGTCGCTGGAAAATCGTCTGGCATATAGATGTTCCTTTATCTCGCCAAACAGATGAAAATCCGAAGATGCCAGGTCCGGGCCACTTCGCTGTTCGTTTAGTGCAAAGCCAGTGATACCATGAGAGACGCGATTGTGACCACCTGTGACTCCGCTCACACTGGAACCGTAGCTGTTGTTTGTCGTTCTGTCCTACAGCGTTGCAGACGACGTCTTGCTGCTGAAGGCGGATATTTTGAACATTTGTAACTGTTTTAAGCATTGCCACGAGTTACAAATAGAAGTAGTCCCATTATATTTTCTTTAATAGTTTCTCCGTCATTCCTGTTTAAAGAGTGTACAATTTGGGACATGCGGTATGTAGCTGTGGGTACTAAGTTTTCATTTCGAATATGTATATAAAAAGTGCTAAATTTACCTTGAACAACCAATAATATAAAGTAGTGAAATGCGCCATAATATAATCCTGTTGATAAAGGCTGTTCACGATAAAGTCAGCACTTTTGAAATCAACGGAAAAATGTCACTGTTCATACCTGTATATATTTTAACGGGCGCACTGAGTAACATGCGCCGGTAAAAATGATAATGATGGAGGGAAAGTAGTTCCATATCTTAACGTTGAATAAAAAGTGCTAGGTAACCATTTGTGGTAACTAGAATTATTTATTTTGCTTTCTGTTTTTTTAATGCAACGTAGTGTAAAAATAAGCAGATTCGTAACATTTTTACTTTTCTACGTATTTCACAATTTCACTTGACCGACGCATGAATAAAGTGACGAGTCCCATGAAAATGTTAATTTTACATAAGGCGTAAATATGCACAACGTACATATAAGCATATCTTAAGCAGGGCTTTCAAAAGTGCTCAGTTTACCGTTTACAGCCTGTATAATGTTTTACTGTATTCTAAGTCAGTAAATTTTCTGGGAATTTTTGTATTACCGCTGTATAAGTTAAACATGTGTTAATTTTTGTAATTAAAAATAGCCAAATATTGTAAGTGATAGCCTGGACATCCATGTTTCTAACCGTTTCGCCGACCTCCCGTGGCGCAGTCGGTTGGTGCGCTGCCGGTCTGGGGTGCGGGAGGTTCTNATGTTTCTAACCGTTTCGCCGACCTCCCGTGGCGCAGTCGGTTGGTGCGCTGCCGGTCTGGGGTGCGGGAGGTTCTTTGTTCGAATACCAGGTTAGGCATGGGTGTTAGTTTAAGTTAGGTCATAAGTTAGGTCATAAGTTAGCCCATAAGTTAGGTCACAAGTTAGGTCACAAGTTAGGTCACAAGTTAGGTCACAANATGTTTCTAACCGTTTCGCCGACCTCCCGTGGCGCAGTCGGTTGGTGCGCTGCCGGTCTGGGGTGCGGGAGGTTCTGTGTTCGAATACCAGGTTAGGCATGGGTGTTAGTTTAAGTTAGGTCATAAGTTAGCCCATAAGTTAGGTCACAAGTTAGGTCACAAGTTAGGTCACAAGTTAGGTCACAAGTTAGGTCGTAACCCGTATTTTGATAACCTACAGACATAACACTGGGGGAAGATAATAAATCCTCTCCAATCCAATCTGATCTTTTCAATTTTCCTGATGTGAAATATTTGTTGCCTGACGGCACGAGCCAGCAAGCCTGCCAACGTCATTCTCTCCCTCATCTCGACGAGCTGTATTCGGCCGCCTAAAGTGTGGGCTCTGATCACCAAAAGTTTTGTGAGGTTTCATTTCCCCTCGGCTGTTTTCACGCGTGCACTTTAATTTCTCGCCAACTTCACTCATGCCC
>NQII01001641.1:437167-483649 GCA_002778355.1 Clitarchus hookeri | reverse complement strand
GACATAATTCCACCCGCTGCTACCACCCAGACGTCACTCGTCACTCCCATTGCGTCATATCCGTGAGCCGGAAGGAAAACACGATGGAGTTTTCATCATTCGATGACTCTGGGCGAAGGTGAGACGGGAGTTCGGCTTACGTTTTCGTGCCCGCGTCGTGATGCCTGGCTTCTTCATTTCACGGCAAAACAATCCGTCAAACGGCTTCATTTCAATAACGTTTCCGGAAGTTTACTAGAGAAAAGTTTACTGTTAATCGATCGTTATTTCCTCTGAAAATCCTTTGTTTTTGAGGTACTGACTGTGAATGACGCACAACCAGCTAGACCGAAACGTGTAATCTATTGAGGATCCTATTTATCTTGCATTCATTTTTTTATTATTAGGTACTCCTTTGAATTTTGGTTATGAATTCGCACGTCCTTTTTTAACATAACTGTGTTTTGAAATTTACATTCACTTTCATGTACTGTGAATAATTGAATTTTTTGACACTGAGTCTCTTTAAGCAGTCAAAGAAGCAAGAAGAATGGTCCCCACAAGTCCTCTGGCAGACGTACCGTGCCACACTGTTAACCCATGATGATAAGCTGATGAAAAACTTCATTAAAATTTCCCCTCATCGTAGCAAACAATCACATCAGTAAAATGTTAGTTTTCGTTGCACACGTTAACAGCCCACTCACAAAATTCGACTTTCCTATCTGCGTCGTCTTCATTCATAGCGTGAAGTAACGTTGGAACATAGGGCCTCCACTTAACCTGCTTTATAATGCGACGGACATTTGACGTGCTGGCGCCTGACTCGTGCTCAGCTTGCCGCACGGACTTTGACATCCCAAGGGAATGTGTGAACGTGTGCAACACAGACCCCAAGCTTCCTTTGTTCTTTGCCATTCCCTTCCTGCCACACCATTCTTTCTTCACATCACACACAGTTCCGACCCTCTCAAACTTGTCACGTATTCCTGTCACTGTTACACGTGTGACGGTGGTGCAGTATCAAAAGCCTGGCTTCCACAGTCTCTGCAGCTCAACCATGACCTCGTATTTCAAAATGTACTTTAAAAACTACTCACTCGTGCTTGAAAAGAACATCTTGTCACCTTCCGTCATTTCCTGTGCAATTGTAGTGCTGCCGCACGTGGCAGTAAACAAATCTGGTGACGGCAGACTGGTTACACGCGCTCGCACGCACCTAAAGGTTGTCTTCGTAGCGTCCAATACACGCAGTCGCATTAGACTGTCGTTAATATAATCCCTCTTATTGACGCGCAAAGATTGTACACATTAGTTTGTGACACCAGGCATGTGCTGCAGTGCATACTGGCATTCGAACTCCTAGTTAAGTCGGCAGCGGATTTGTAGCAAAACTGGTTCTCAACTCTTGTCCTAATGCAAGTGTAATGTTAAAATGGCCACTGAAGTTAGTATGTATGCATTATACACAATAGAAAATGAATTTTCATATTAGTAACTATAGACATTATTAACAATTCCAACAGGTTTACTTTGATGGCACATGAATCATGTGAGCAAGTCCATGTCAGTGTCAATTTTACACATAGCCGAAAAAAACAAACAACATGAGAGGTAAAATTAAATATTAAGGGGGTAGTATCCACTCCATCTTCAAGTTTTCTTACGAAAATTCGCAATGAAAATTAATGACCGGACATAAAAAAATCAAAGCTAGACATGGCATAAAGGAACACTTAACGAGTTTTTTTTTATCTGTACGGTTTCAATTATTCTTGTANAAATCAAAGCTAGACATGGCATAAAGGAACACTTAACGAGTTTTTTTTTATCTGTACGGTTTCAATTATTCTTGTAATTTAACATGTGAGATTTACATTTTTTAATAATTAGGTAATATTTGATTACGGTTACAGATGTAAAACTATTAATGTAAGAAAAATAAGCTGGATTTAGAAATAACTGTCAAAATGCCTTGACTAGCTTGGCTTTTAAATAATTACTCCAAAAATAAAATTATGGATTAAAATACAAAAATCTATTATGGCAAGCATTAAAAGTGGCTCAATTAACAGTGAACAGCATATAGAAGTTTCTATTTATTCAGTTACATTTNCATTATGGCAAGCATTAAAAGTGGCTCAATTAACAGTGAACAGCATATAGAAGTTTCTATTTATTCAGTTACATTTTATTTCAAAATAGATAAAGTAAAATTAATAGAATGGTCTTAACTGATATGGTATGAATTTTCTTTGATATACTCTGACTATTACAAGCTCACTTAATGCTCCAATTAATGTATTGTATCCAATAACGTCCAGAAAAATTTTATAAAGCCTATCGGTATTTAAAGATTATTTTGGCCTTTACTTCATTCGAGAGAAGTAATTAAATTAATATTACAGTTGTTAATTAATGTATTTGAAACAGCAGTTCTCTGGGGTTAATAAAATGAACTTTGCTGTCACATTGCATGTGTTAAACTATTTAAACTGTTTACAATGTGATTTTCCAAGGTTTTTATCACTATTCCTAAAATTAAATTATATTGAGCCATCCCTGGGGGCCGCACTTCAGCTTATTTCATTTCATATCATATTTAACCAACCACGTCTCTGTGAGGAGCGAACACAGGAACATCTACTGATGAATTTTGTTGTAACTGATTAATGCAAAAATATATTTTAAAAAATAATTTTAAAAAAATATATTGTGAACAATGATACAATAGATTTTTAAGCTTCTTGGTTTAAGTATCAGCTCGGATTAAGAAAGCTAAAAACAATCAGAACAAAACATACAAAGCCATTTATCTATATTCATATTCAAATGCTCCAACAAGAAAGAATCTGTCTCATCAAAAACGGTAAAACACCTATCATAAATATATAATTTTTCGATTTGAAGACTTAGATATATATTTATATAAATGCAAAATGTACAATAAATATTTATGTATATTAAAAAAAAGTTACAACCATGAACAACAGTCTTAAGTATTACTAATATCAGCAGAAATTTTTTTAATATTTCAGGATACAAAGCTTTTAAAATCCGTTTGTTTTGTTTGACTTACACTTTTTTACTCTAAAATAAACTCCGTTAACTTTGACATGCATATACTCTGTTTGGAAATAATATTTTTAATGCTACTAATTCTGTATCGTTTTACATAACTTCAAGAGTACCAGTTCATTTATTTAAACAAAAACATTTACATTTCTTACATAACTATCATAAATATTTGGCATAAAATGTTAACATGGCAAATACACAAATTTCAGCTTTTCCAAAAGAACCCAGAGGGACATCTGACCTGTTGAATACATGGTAAGAATGCAACATAGATATCGCTAGCTTTGCAAACCACATATCAAACGTATAATAACAACTAATAAATTAACTTTCATTTCAGTATCTGCATTTCTCATATATTAAATGTTAAGCCCAGATTAAGTCACGTCCTTATAATTAACTCAGACAGGTACTTTAATAAAATGCATGCAACAACTGTTGAAATTCTAAGGCAATGTGTTTTGCACTTAAAAAATTTCAAGACATTTCGAGATCATACAAACATTAGAAATGTTTTGCAAATAAAAACATCTAACGTACTGCTGCATGCTTTAGTGCCCATTATTTAAGAACCTTATCAGGGTTATATATATATATATATATNACATCTAACGTACTGCTGCATGCTTTAGTGCCCATTATTTAAGAACCTTATCAGGGTTATATATATATATATATATATATATATATTTTTTTTCAGAATTTTACTAGTCTTTTAATTTGGGGTGAGAGTTTGCGTAGAAACTGATCAACTACGCTGAAAATACCTTATATCAGTGCATTCCTATGCACTGCCCACAGCGACCGTTATATACCACAATTCTGCCATCTTACAAGCTCAGGTGAACGAAAATTGCTGTCATTCTCTTGCTCCTTCGCTCACTCACTTATAAAGAGGTAGTCATTTTAGGCGGCCCAATACGCCGCTTTATTTCTTTACACCGCAGCAACTTACCCGTCATGATATTGCATTTCTTTTCAGTCGTTCACCGGCCGTCCGAGGCAGGTCCCAGGGCCGTCATCGTCCAGACGTCCCCTCAGCTCGCCGCCAATCACTCTCGACTGCCTCTCCTCTCTCTCAACACGCTGCGCTAGTCTTACCTCCCAGGAGGTGGCGCCGCCAACGGAGCAAGGACGAACTACGTGGTGCGCTAATAAACACGTGCGGAGTTTCCAGAACATTACAAACACGTCAAAATCAACGTACATACAACGATCTAATGCCGCAACATTAAGCCAAACACATTATTGGAATTAAACTACAAAAGAATAATATTCTGCAACTAACACACTAAATAAATAAATAAATATATATATATATATTTATATGATATGTTTCAAATTTTATAACAGTATAGAGAGCAATGCAAAAACATCAAACGTACAGACAAAATGCTCAGTCCGCTGCAAATCGTCACAATGCCACCATTTTATAAGGAATCTTTGATATAAATTATGGAATATTTAATTGTTAGAATTTATTTTAAAAGATATTTCAATTATAGTGCCTTTAGCTGCATATGATGATACGAACAAACCAATTTTGAATTAGGGTCTTAATACTTCATATATGCTTTGATTTCAGTGAGTGTTCGAACCATTATGTGTTTTGAGTACTTGCAAAACATTACACCTGTGCTAGAGCGTTCGTTGGTGTAGCTTGTTTGAGTACGCAATTTTTAGTTTCTCATGTTGACAGTCATTACTTGACTTTATTATATTTCACTTCAATTTTTAAAAAAATCGGTTCATTTGTTTTTGTTATTTAAAAGTCTAGTTAGAAATCATCGGTTAATACCCTGCCCATTTCTTGTATATTTTTAGTACTCCTCGTGAGTTTCGAACGTTTTTCGGTTAAGAGTTTGGCAAGGTCTTGTAGGGAATTTGCTGCCAAATGAGCCCCTTCCCAAAATTGAGTTATCAAATCAATTATTGATTACAATAAACATATTTTAACACAAAATAGTTTTAAATGTATAACGATTATTAATCAATATTATTATTGTCACGCATTAAAAATATATAGGTAAACTATGTAACTTATTTTAAGTAGTTTCTTGAGGGACACCACACTTTTAACTTTTCTCCGTCAGTGAAGTATTTGGGGGGAGGGGTGAATATCCCCTTGTTTTGCCATTTTCGACGCCGCTGGTACTCCTCTTGTTCGCATTAAAAAAATTATGCGGCATTTGTTTTCCTTTCGTCATTGGAATTATTTTTCTATGAACAGAGTTCCATCACAACTATGATTACACAACTCTAAAAAGTCTTATAGGATTCCGATTAAATAGTTTTAAAATATGTTTTCCAAAGAAAGTCATAGAAGCAGAGATGACTTTCACCTCTGAACATATTGTTACAATTTTCTCAAAGTCAGTGGTCTTAACCAGGTCATTTAGGGATAGATTTCTTAATTAAATAAAATAGTTAATTATAATTTCCTAATTTATATAATTACAAAGAAAATACTCTCTACTCAATACATCACAGTGATATCTCTTGCTATTTACAAATAATAAATTCAGTCAGTACAATTTACAATTACCTCAAAGAAATAAGTGTAATAAATTAACTAAAATTGGTCAGATTAAACAGCGCCTCAAAACCTTACGAAATTACTTCATAAATTATGTCTTCATATTTGACAGTTCTAATATTTACAATAAAGTCCGTATCACATGTTCATACAGTTTCACCTCAGTTTAGTCCAGATCACACCAGTCAGCAATGTTCTAGAGATCTCCGAGCGCCCTCACGCACAGTAGCCTTCACTCGTCGGGTTTCAAGCCCTGTCGGCCATTCACGCCACAAACACCTCGTCCGCCGTCGTCTCGCAGTCTCCCGTCGTCGTCCGTCATCTTCACAGATGTCCCTCGCTGCACTCAACCGCACTCAGCAAAAGACTTCTACCAACCGACAGCCGACCCCTTGGACCGCTTCAATATTTATAGTGTCGTAGGTCATCGCCCAGAAATTCCTCTAAATGCTGCGTTGCGCCGAGGGTCCTATTCCCAGAATATTCTTGCGCATCTTCTAACCTCGTAGGCTTCTCCGGCAGGGGGAAGGAGGGGCTGTGACGTCATACAGGTCAGCTGTCAATCATTCTCGGCTGCGAGCGGGTTTGCCTGGGAGAGGGGAGGGTTGAGCCCCCCCCCCCCCAGCCAAGTCCGCGCATAGTGCCCGCGCCCAGTGAGCAGTATGCGCGTAACGATATTTATAAAACAGTTCTCTAGTTTCGTTCCTAGCGATAGTTTCTACACTTGTATTTGGTCGGAACATTTTATGTAGCCTGCAGGGAGTGATTTTTCTGAAGTAGGTCTGTGTCTTAGCTAAAAAAAAAAATTAAATACGGCGTTGCTGCCGAGTGGAGTCACTTTAGGTCATGCGTTTGGTAATTCGTATCGCCCAATTATCAGAATGTAACCTACTCGAAATATTTTTTTCACTTGCTTTTCTTTGTTAATAAAGAGTAATTTTTAACTATTCTTCAACCGGTGTCACATGAATCTCACCTTCGTTTCTTTCGAAATAGTTCTGTCTTTATACAATTATTTACTGACAAAGCTTATCTTATTTCGTTTAGTCGAGATTGCCGCTAATCCGATATTGATAAATAAAATACTTAAGCGTTATTGGAAACTCACCGATTTGTTTCAGCAGAATTGTTTGTGTTTATTTTGTAATCCTGTAAATATATAAATGGTAGTTTTTTTCTGTTATATGTAATAGGCCACTATAGGTTGTTATGAGATCTACTTTATCTGTTGTTGTAAATTTCATATCGTAGCTAGATGTCCGTCAGACTTGTCCCCTGAACTTAAACTTTTAAATCAGTTTTGACAGAAACAAAAGCAGTGTGTAAAATTAAATTACGTTCGATTCATGAGTTGGTTTTAGCATGGACCAACGTCAGTATTGACGCTCGTACATGATGTTAAGAGAGCATATAAATATGAAATATAAAATATATTTTAGCACATTACTGGAATATGACAACTGCTTACAAAAAGAGATGTTATAAAATACGCTGAAGAACATTTTTTTGAAACAATCGGACGTCAAAATGTTTGTGTGGCGTACCAGATACCTATTCCGTACATTCGCTGGTTTTGTCTAAAATCGACAAGTAGTTAGTATCTAACTAAATAAATGAAAGTACATATTTTATAATTATTATTCGTTTATTTTGTGCGAAAAAACCAGTTATTATTTGAACACACATTCCCTTAAAAATTGCATATATTTGCAAGAGTGAGTGAGTATATTTGGCCGGCTCTTAACAGCGATGTCTTCAGAGATATTTGCAAGAAACTAGTTATTTAATACAGTCTTCACAGGATATGATTTTTAAAATCTATGTGGCCTAATCGTAGTAAAAACGGAAGAAATTTTAAATTTTCAAATGACAAGTCACTACTGGAGTGTTTATATTTAAAAATCTTGTAAAAAAAAGGCAATTCAACTGAATTCCATGCCATTTATTTGGTTTTACAGCTTTTAAAATTGTTCAGTATTTTTTCACCAAAAAGGTATGGTTCTTTTGTCGAAATACACGCTTCAATCATACCAGAAAGCACTCCCTTAAATTTTAATACCTGTATGAAAATTTTATTGACGGCAAAAATTCGTCATATTAAGTAAACTGGAATATTTTGTTAATGAATATCACAACTCTTGAGACTAAGAAGTTTTGGTTATATTTCAATAAACACTCGTCGTTATTCAGGCTAAAANAATGAATATCACAACTCTTGAGACTAAGAAGTTTTGGTTATATTTCAATAAACACTCGTCGTTATTCAGGCTAAAATTTTTCTACGCTCACCAAATAAATCATTGACGTAGCTGAAACACATTAGCCTAGCTTAAATCGAGTGACAATCAAACAGAACATAAGTTTTTGGTACTTTTAAATGTGCTGTTCACAGAGAAGCAGTCAGTATTTTACATCTGTACCAAATACTGTTTAACTTACTGACGTTACTTACAAGTATTATTTACTTTTATAAAAATAAATAAGACCCCACATATTTTCATAATATAATATCAAAATTACAATTTTAGTGTTTGTGGGACCTACGCGTGATAAATACTATATCACATGCCGAAATAATATACTTCCCACTGAAATATGGTACTATAAGTTAGGTCAATAAATCCCTATTAACATGCTATAGAATGTTTTCAATGTTGCTAAAAAAAAGTTTTAAATAACGACATTTTTTGCAAGTTTTTTATTTGTAGAAGGTTATGATATTTTCCTAATAAATTAATTTCAAGCATGTGTGGAGGGAGATTCCCCAGGAACATATCCAGATTCTCTTTGATTCCCTGCCACGATGTTTAGAGGCTCTGTTTGCAGCACGTAGGGGCTTCACACCATACTTAATTTTCAAGGACAGAGAAAATGTACAGTTCTGTATTCCTAAACAATTGCGTATTGTCATGTACCTAATCTGTGGTATAAAGTTCATTGTAATTTCATGTATCCTTCTTGGCATTGCATTTTTCACAAACACTAGTGCATATAAACTTTAACATTTTAAAATATTTTTGTTTATATGTGTATGGCAATTTCAACTTTGACGTTTTTTATTACCACTATAAAATTCAGATAATTTTAAGTATATTTCTATGATATAAAAAACAAAATCGTAAACCATGTCACTTTGTGAAAAATAATTAGTATCTGGTAATCTGAGTTCCTAGGGAAATAAGTGGCCATACTATTACTTGAGAAACGTTGCTTTAATATATATTTACATTCAAACAACATTTTAATAATTTCATAGATATATTTTTATGAAATAATTTTCATAGAAATTAATTAATAGTTAAACGAAAAGTTACTTACATGAAAACCTTTTCATAATTAGTGCACTGATTGTGTTATCACCTTTCACAGATAACTCACTGCACCCAGCACTTATGAAGCACACTTATATCACCAGAACGTAGAGTTCCAGTATGATTTTTTTTTTTCCCCTGATTACAGCCAAGGATTTTGCTCTTGACGACAGATATTCCGGTCTCGTCTACACTAAAGGTTCTATCTGCCTGGTATTTGTGTTTGGCTTGCTCCGCTTCAAGAATACCTAAGAAACCGTCAATTACTTCATTATCAAAGCCATTTTTTCTTGAAAAAAAATTGTCGCGGCAGGTTTCAGAACAGATATATCATACTTGTGACGGTCCATGAAGTGGTCAACACAATCGATCTCCGCTAACTCTTCTTCTAAGAACGTGTGTTTAATGTCACTTTTTGACACAGTTAGTATGCTGTCATGCATACATATTGTCTTATAAGACTGTAAACTTTACTATTCACGGTAAGTAAATACTCAGTTAACTCTTTTTCAAGCTCTTCGCCCTCTAAAGGTTACCCTCCTTATTTTGTTGGAGCAGTTTCTTCACGTTGTTTATCCTGCTGAGCAAGCCCCTGAAAGTTTGGTCTTAAAACAGGAATTGTTTTAACGTGTTCTTCAAACCCATTTGTTTTCATTATACATTGTATATAGCCTTAACCATAATTTTCTTTATCCCAGATATACATTTTGGCCTTTTTCTTGGGCCCTTATACTTTCCTTGGCAGCTGAATAGAAATAAAAACCACTTCTGCAATTCATATAATATGAGCTCTTAAAATTAGGGCGCTCATACATCAAGCGCGATTGAAGACTCCTTTTACGTTCATCGCCATTTTGGAAATCAAACGTTCATTACAATACTATGTTTACTGGAAAGCAATAAATATCTGCAGCCTGATTTATCAAATGCAATAATGAGCACGGGTAGATTCCGATAAATAAGTAGTGTAATTCAAAGGAAAAGCCTCACCTTTCAAACTTTTTTTAATACGAGGAAACGCAAAACGCATTGCCACTCACGAACACACTATAGCGGTGAAACTTTGAACTATAACCGGTAGTTTTCGTTCCGGCCGGCAGGGTTAGTGCGCTGTATGAAGATATATTGGAGAGGCTTATACTAACTTCATGGCTGATATTATAGTCTGTTAGCAGTATATTTGCANAATGAATATCACAACTCTTGAGACTAAGAAGTTTTGGTTATATTTCAATAAACACTCGTCGTTATTCAGGCTAAAAATTTTCTACGCTCACCAAATAAATCATTGACGTAGCTGAAACACATTAGCCTAGCTTAAATCGAGTGACAATCAAACAGAACATAAGTTTTTGGTACTTTTAAATGTGCTGTTCACAGAGAAGCAGTCAGTATTTTACATCTGTATCAAATACTGTTTAACTTACTGACGTTACTTACAAGTATTATTTATTTTTATAAAAATAAATAAGACCTCACATATTTGCATAATATAATATCAAAATTACAATTTTAGTGTTTGTGGGACCTACGCGTGATAAATACTATATCACATGCCGAAATAATATACTTCCCACTGAAATATGGTACTATAAGCTAGGTCAATAAATCCCTATTAACATGCTATAGAATGTTTTCAATGTTGCTAAAAAATAGTTTTAATAACGACATTTTTTGCAAGTTTTTTATTTGTAGCAGGTTATGACATTTTTCTAATAAATTAATTTCAAGCATGTGTGGAGGGAGATTCCCCAGGAACATATCCAGATTCTCTTTGATTCCCTGCCACGATGTTTAGAGGCTCTGTTTGCAGCACGTAGGGGCTTCACACCATACTTAATTCTCAAGGACAGAGAAAATGTACAGTTCTGTATTCCTAAACAATTGCGTATTGTCATGTACCTAATCTGTGGTATTTAGTTCATTGTAATTTCATGTATCCTTCTTGGCATTGCATTTTTCACACACGCTAGTGCATATAAACTTTAACATTTTAAAATATTTTTGTTTATATGTGTATGGCAATTTCAACTTTGACGTTTTTTATTACCACTATAAAATTCAGATAATTTTAAGTTTATTTCTATGATATAAAAAACAAAATCGTAAATCATGTCACTTTGTGAAAAATAATTAGTATCTGGTAATCTGAGTTCCTAGGGAAATAAGTGGCCATACTATTACTTGAGAAACGTTGCTTTAATATATATTTACATGCAAACAACATTTTAATAATTTCATAGATATTAAAAATACTTTATTAAAAGTATCTTTAATTAATTATCAATTTGCAAAAGTTACTTACATGAAAACCTTTTCATACTTAGTGCACTGATTGTGTTATCACCTTTCACAGATAACTCACTGCACCCAGCACTTATGAAGCACACTTATATCACCAGAACGTAGAGTTCCAGTATGATTTTTTTTTCCCCTGATTACAGCCAAGGATTTTGCTCTTGACGACAGATATTCCGGTCTCGTCTACACTAAAGGTTCTATCTGCCTGGTATTTGTGTTTGGCTTGCTCCGCTTCAAGAATACCTAAGAAACTGTCAATTACTTCATTATCAAAGCCATTTTTTCTTGAAAAAAATTGTCGCGGCAGGTTTCAGAACAGATATATCATACTTGTGACGGTCCATGAAGTGGTCAACACAATCGATCTCCGCTAACTCTTCTTCTAAGAACGTGTGTTTAATGTCACTTTTTGACACAGTTAGTATGCTGTCATGCATACATATCGTCTTATAAGACTGTAAAGTTTACTATCCACGGTAAGTAAATACTCAGTTAACTCTTTTTCAAGCTCTTCGCCCTCTAAAGGTTACCCTCCTTATTTTGTTGGAGCAGTTTCTTCACGTTGTTTATCCTGCTGAGCAAGCCCCTGAAAGTTTGGTCTTAAAACAGGAATTGTTTTAACGTGTTCTTCAAACCCATTTGTTTTCATTATACATTGTATATAGCCTTAACCATAATTTTCTTTATCCCAGATATACATGTTGGCCTTTTTCTTGAGCCCTTATACTTTCCTTGGCAGCTGAATAGAAATAAAAACCACTTCTGCAATTCATATAATATGAGCTCTTAAAATTAGGGCGCTCATACATCAAGCGCGATTGAAGACTCCTTTTACGTTCATCGCCATTTTGGAAATCAAAAGTTCATTACAATACTATGTTTACTGGAAAGCAATAAATATCTGCAGCCTGATTTATCAAATGCAATAATGAGCACGGGTAGATTCCGATAAATAAGTAGTGTAATTCAAAGGAAAACCCTCACCTTTCAAACTTTTTTTAATACGAGGAAACGCAAAACGCATTGCCACTCACGAACACACTATAGCGGTGAAACTTTGAACTATAACCGGTAGTTTTCGTTCCGGCCGGCAGGGTTAGTGCACTGTATGAAGATATATTGGAGAGGCTTATACTAACTTCATGGCTGATATTATAGTCTGTTAGCAGTATATTTGCACTTTTTGTAACAAACCTTTGAAAAATCACCCTACGTACGAAGCGTTTGGTTATTTTTTAAATATGCCACGTATAAAAGCGTTTTATACTTCTTGTTACATATAAGAATGTTATAGTGTGTTACACTGAAATTTACTATGGATTTATTGATCAATAAAAGTAATTTATTTGTAGTTAATATGAACGAAAGACGTGGAGAAAAGAGGTGTGTCAGTAATGCCTAGTAATAAATACTTATCATGCAAAATAATACATGGGTGAGCACTAATGCGAAGCGTTGTCCGTTTTGGCGTTCTTTTTTCAGACCTAATGAAGCTTCGTTTGCATGAGGCGGAGGGATATCCTGGAAGTAGAACTTTAGCAAGGCTTCAGAAAAGCTGGAATTAACCGTGAACGGACGACGGCAGCAGCGCACGTGTAGTTCTCTCGCCCCGGTTGCGCGCGGAATTCCTGGCAAGTTCGGCGTGGAAGGACGCGGCACCCTGGTCGCCAGTGCGAGAGCGAGCTCCTACCTCCCCCACAACCCCCNTTTTTTTCTTTTAGGCAAATGTAAAAGTCCCATTATTTTATAACAAAATTCAAAAGGAGAGAAATATTAGTGACCTAGTGTCCTGGGGACAAAACTGTGTAATAAACACAAGTCTTAACACTTAGGTTCTCGATAGCTCGAAATACTGCGATCTTACATAAACTTTAGGGTGATGAAACTGGTGTAGTTGCGAAATGTTCATTGTGTTGCCAGTTTCTTATACAAATGTTGCGTATCTTAAGGTTCAGTTATTAGGGATACTAAAAAAAAAAACAAGTCTTAGAAAACAAGCGAGATTGCTATGTTTTTTTTTAAAGTAGGAAATTGTGTTACGCTCCCTGACATACTCTTTAAACCGCAGGCATGTTTAATTTGTAAACCGATGCACTCTGAAAAACGTTTTTTTTCAATTGACTGCTTTCGACTACCAACTTTCTCTAATGCACCGAGGAATAGCACCCACGACGGTATAATCACCTGTAGCAACAGAAAAAAAACAACTTAAACAGCGTATCGTACACTGCTATCCAAGCGGGATTTGTGAGACACCCAAGAAATATCACAAATCAACATGGTTTTAAAGTTGATGAATGAAGTGCACCACTACCTCGCCCATGCGCCAATCACTAACACGAACTTGCAGTCCAACCTGTGTGTCTATAATCTGAGACAGTAAACGGCCGGTAATACATGCGATGCTGCGTACGTGCGAGTTACGTGCACACGTAAGGGTGTGGATATGATGCTGTGACCACCAACACCTGTGCAAACAAGCGTCTCAGTTACACGAAATATTTGGTAGAAAATTTTCAAAAATGTGCACAATTCGTTCAGGCATGACAGGCGAAACCGAGCACACCTGAGCAAACAGCCTTAATCATTACCTCACATAGAAACATCTCGCTGGCTAAACCACACAGATTAGCCACAAAATTTTCTATGGATATAATAATAGCACTGATAAACAAATATACTGAACAGAAAATACATGACCGCAGGAACATTAGAAACAGCAGTTTCATTACGCAACAAACTAACAGGCAAATTCAATGACAAAAGATTGAGCTGTAAATGAAACACACTCATTTTAAAAAACTGGCAGAAATGAAGTTCATAAAATTTTATAATAGGTTGTCTCGGCAACACTTACTTACCTCGTGATTGCTGTTATCTCTTCTCTCGTACTGAAATTTACAAATCTTGAACGATTTAAAAGCTCGAAAAATAATCACAGTTCTCCAATTTAATTCGACGTAGCTATGAGCATTCAACTCTCTTCGTCAGGGGATTGTGGGTAAAAATTGCGAAATCAGTCCTGACTTCAACGTTAAAGATAGCAGCGGTGGATAAACCATTGATAAGTTCAATCGTTTCTCTGCTTGCATTAAAAATTATCTTCGGACATATCTGTATTGCCAAACAGTCGAATGTATCCGTCGCTCCCGTTGATCTTGGCTTTTCAGAGTGGCTTTCATAACATCTTTTGTTTTTGCGGTTTTCCTAACTTCGTTTCTCAGGCCTATTTTGTCCATGATGTTATGGTGTGATCAGGCCTTAGCTTAACGGCTTGCCTGATCACACCTTCAAACATTAAACCTGGAAACGAGCGGCATTGCAACGCCACCATTTGGTCGTCGATCCTTGTGAAAGAAGACAGTTGCAGAAATCCCCTCCACCGATCACTGAGTGCGGCCGCAGAACCACGCGCTTGATATAGGCCGGCGTAACACCCGGAAGAGCGTCTTTCTTTTTTGTCCTTTGGGCGACCCGACCAGCGAAGCAGACCAGGAAGATGGGTGTGTCCGGCCGGCGTTAACCATCTCGCAGAATCAGCCTCCGGCTGCAACAAGGCGATGACTTTCCAGTTATGTTTAATTAAAATGGCGTGAATCATAATGTTATTAAATAATCATCTTGGTATTAAATTTAAAGCTCCCCCGATCAATAGTAATTTAAATAGCAACTTTATAATCTTCATGTAATAAAACTCATCTTATACTGGTATTCTCTACCGAATCAGCTAGTTGAAAAACTTAGTTCGTAACAATATGCTCATTACGTAGGACGCGGTCCTACGAGCTAATTAATATGAAATTAAGTCGCGGGAGGCAGCAACCGTACAGGCTTGCTTCTACACTCTAAGAAATTATTATTAAATTTACCATACCAGTGTATGCGCTTAGTTAGAATGCGGGAAAGGTAATTTTTTGCCCTATACATACATACAGCGTAGTGTTCCTACATTTTCTCAGGAAACAGTCAGATGCGTAGTAAAGTTACCAGCTTTGTATAGTAGTGAAGCTAAACATTCCTAAATCTGCAACTTGAGGTGNCGGCAGAAGCGAAGACCCCGAGCTCGTCTTGCTCTTTTCCGCCCTCGTTCCTCCGTCGTCGCGGGGAACCGAGTCTCTGAGATGAAGAAACGTCGTCGTTGTCCCTTTGTGGCGACCGATTCTTTATCGTGGTCACGTGGTGCGTGCTCGTTTATACTTCGCCTCTCCCTCCGCCCTTGCTCCTCCTTCTCGGAAGAGGTGAGTGAGGGATGTACGAATAAAAATGGTTTGGTGCAAAGGGGAAAGGTAGGAAGGTTGCTTCTTCGTCTACTTCTCCTTCTTCTTCGCCGATCTTGAGCGTCGGCGAACCGAAACGATTTTGCTTCGGGATCAGCGGAGGTATCTTTCGCGACCTAACTCTCGAGCTTGGAGGTGAAGCTGGTTGGGTCCCTTATCCTACTGCAGAAATGCTTCCAGGAACTCCATTTACACTGATGAGTGCACCGCTATAAATTCTCTGGGACACTGGAATCACTCTCCCCCTCCCCCTCGATACGATCGCAACGACGTCCCTTGCAGCAACTATTTTTTTTCTTTTAGGCAAATGTAAAAGTCCCATTATTTTATAACAAAATTCAAAAGGAGAGAAATATTAGTGACCTTGTGTCCTGGGGACAAAACTGTGTAATAAACACAAGTCTTAACACTTAGGTTCTCGATAGCTCGAAATACTGTGATCTTACACAAACTTTAGGGTGATGAAACTGGTGTAGTGCCGAAATTTTCATTGCGTTGCCAGTTTCTTATACAAATGTTTCGTATCTTAAGGTTCAGTTATTAGAAATACTAAAAAAAAAACAAGTGTTAGAAAACAAGCGAAATTGCTATGTTTTTTTTTAAGTAGGAAATTGCGTTATGCTCCCTGACATACTCTTTAAACCACAGGCATGTTTGATTTGTAAACCGATGCACTCTGGAAAAAGTTTTTTTCAATTGACTGCTTTCGACTACCGACTTTCTCTAATGCACCGAGGAATAGCACCCACGACGGTATAATCACCTGTAGCAACAGAAAAAAAAACAACTTAAACAGCGTATCGTACACTGCCAGCCAAGCGGGATTTGTGAGACACCCAAGAAATATCACAAATCAACATGGTTTTAAAGTTGATGAATGAAGTGCACCACTACCTCGCCCATGCGCCAATCACTAACACGAACTTGCAGTCCAACCTGTGTGTCTATAATCTGAGACAGTAAACGGCCGGTAATACATGCGATGCTGCGTACGTGCTAGTTACGTGTACACGTAAGGGTGTGGATGTGATGCTGTGACCACCAACACCTGTGCAAACAAGCGTCTCAGTTACACGAAATATTTGGTAGAAAATTTTCAAAAATGTGCACAATTCGTTTAGGCATGACAGGCGAAACCGAGCACACCTGAGCAAACAGCCTTAATCATTACCTCATATAGAAACATCTGGCTGGCTAAACCACACAGATTAGCCACAAAATTTACTATGGATATAGTAATAGCACTGATAAAAAAAATATACTGAACAGAAAATACATGGCCGCAGGAACATTTGAAACAGCAGTTTCATTACGCAACAAACTAACAGGCAAATTCAATGATAAAATATTGAGCTGGAAATGAAACACACTCATTTTAAAGAACTGGCAGAAATGAAGTTCATAAAATTTTATAATAGGTTGTCTCGGCAACACTTACTTACCTCGTGATTGCTGTTATCTCTTCTCTCGTACTGAAATTTACAAATCTTGAACGATTTAAAAGCTCGAAAAATAATCACAGTTCTCCAATTTAATTTGACGTAGCTCTGAGCATTCAACTCTCTTTGTCAGGGGATTGTGGGTAAAAATTGCGAAATCAGTCCTGACTTCAACGTTAAAGATAGCAGCGGTGGATAAACCATTGATAAGTTCAATCGTTTCTCTGCTTGCATTAAAAATTATCTTCGGACATATCTGCATTGCCAAACAGTCGGATGTATCCGTCGCTCCCGTTGATCTTGGCTTTTCAGGGTGGCTTTCATAAAATCTTTTGTTTTTGCGGTTTTCCTAACTTCGTTTCTCAGGCCTATTTTGCAACACTGCAGTCCATGATTTTATGGTGTGATCAGGCCTTAGCTTAACGGCTTGCCTGATCACACCTTCAAACATTAAACCTGGAAACGAGCGGCATTGCAACGCCACCATTTGGTCGTCGATCCTTGTGAAAGAAGACAGTTGCAGAAATCCCCTCCAACGATCACTGAGTGGGGCCGCAGAACCACGCGCTTGATATAGGCCGGCGTAACACCCGGAAGAGCGTCTTTCTTTTTTATCCTTTGGGCGACCCGACCAGCGAAGCAGACCAGGAAGATGGGTGTGTCCGGCCGGCGTTAACCATCTCGCAGAATCAGCCTCCGGCTGCAACAAGGTGATGACTTTCCAATTATGTTTAATAAAAATGGCGTGAATCATAATGTTATTAAATAATCATCTTGGTATTCAATTTAAAGCTCCCCCGATCAATAGTAATTTAAATAGCAACTTTATAATCTTCATGTAATAAAACTCATCTTATACTGGTATGCTCTACCGAATCAGCTAGTTGAAAAACTTAGTTCGTAACAATATGCTCATTACGTAGGACGCGGTCCTACGAGCTAATTAATATGAAATTAAGTCGCGGGAGGCAGCAACCGTACAGGCTTGCTTCTACACTCTAAGAAATTATTATGAAATTTACCATACCAGTGTATGTGCTTAGTTAGAATGCGGGAAAGGTAATTTTTTGCCCTATACATACATACGGCGTAGTGTTCCTACATTTTCTCAGGAAAGTCAGATGCGTAGTAAAGTTACCAGCTTTGTATAGTAGTGAAGCTAAACATTCCTAAATCTGCAACTTGAGGTGTGGTATTATTTCCATGCAGGGTATAGGTCAAAAACATCCATTACAGTACAGGAAGTTTACCAGAATTTTTTTTTACCGTGCATATTTACCAGATTACGCACGTCTTCATCCAAACAGAGAGTTTGTTTAGAATTTCGAGCTCGGCATTTTCGTACCAATTAAATTAAATTTCTAACATATTCAGTCCAATGTGGTTATGTGAGTCTACAACTAATTATCTAAATATGTGTGACTACAACTCATTTCAGAGTTGGTTTACACTTAAAAAATTATATTTATATAACATGCACAATTTACAACCAGCATACACCCCACCTGATACAAAATCACTTTATTTTCTGTTTTTATTCACACTGTACAATAGTAAATAACTCAATGGCAGTGTTCCCTTCCGCTGACAATCAGATAATTTTAAGCTTTATTTCCCATAATAACACTGACAAAGACAAGTCACAGCAATATGAATGAAATTTCGCTGCCAACATGAATAGCACAATCTGCTTCTAATGAAATATTTTTTTTGGTGGTAAATTTTTCTTCCTTGCTCCGTCTTCGTACCTAAATATCTCATTCCTGTACAAATATTTCAACTATTTACTTACACTTAACAGGCAACATAACTATTTTTAAGTGAATCAGATTTATTAACAGTTAACGTGTAGCCTAATTTTTTAATAAATTACAGTTATTAACAGTTAACATGCAGAATTATTTTTGAATGAATCAGATTTATAATCGTTTAACAGGCAGCATTAATTTTAAATGAATAAGAGTTATAAACAGTTCACAGATATTTTCAGCTTTATTTTACAGAAGAAATACTAATGATTTTTGGCTCGTCAAACCTGTCCCCTTTTATAGCAGGTCTCCTTTCGCATTTTCAATAGAGACGTGTGGCTTCATCTACAGTCTCTCGAATAAGAAATCAATCTTTTCGGCGGTGGGTCATTGGATACAAACAAAATATGTCTCTTCCATGACATAACTTTTCCCAAACCACCTTTAACTGGGAGTCGTACAAGCATACACATTTACTCCTTTTTAACATTCATGTACCGTTAACAACATTAATAAATACATTGTGGTAACCAAAGAACACTTGAATAACCATAATACACATTAAAATTTAAAATATTTCATTATATTTTTCTCATTATTTTTTTACACTACCGTAATAAGCCACACCAAAAACAAGTTACACTGATATTCAGTTTTTCGTGCGACTATTTAAACCAGACGACATGTCCGATGACCGATGGTTAGGTGGTGTACCTCCTGTTGCGAGCACAAAGGAGCCTGCAGAGAGGTGTGCCTGAGCTGAAGGGGTATGGGTGTTTTGAGAGACGTGGGTAAACAGAGCCACCGCACCGAGAAAGGAGGACGACGCCGCGTATATAAGCCACGCACGAGACTGGGGCGAGGTCTTACTTAGCCTACTGCCGTGCCGCGGGAGCCCGGGCCAAGCGGGCAGACTGCACCAGCGCCTAGCGAGAGATCTCGATCGAGTACCGTCTACATATCTGTATAAGGAATACAGTGGTAAGTGTTGAGTTCGTTGTGTGTTTTAGTTGGGGTTTATTAGCAGCTTGGTTGCAAACCTCTCATCTTTTCCACTTATTCAGAATTATTGTTGGGAAGGCTAGAATTGTTCTGAACGACTGATTGCCATTCATGAAATTTAAGTAAAGTTATTTAATGTGAATTAAAAAAATAGCATGACTTCAGATTTATTGAGTCTTTTACTCTTTCTGTCTAGCTCTTCCAAGCAGTGCTTCACCTTAACTTGCACTGTCTTAGGTCGCGTTAACTAAGGCGATAGCACTACAAAAAAAAATTAGGAAGTTTCTTCAAATTGCTTTGAAAAACTAAATTTCCCTCAAATTCCTTTAAAAAAATCAAATTTGAAATTCTAAAAACAAATTTCTGTGGAGACATTTCAAACGTCCGTGAATTACGAGAGCAACTATGTCTTTACAATCATGCAACCTGGTTGTTACAGTAACATCCAAACAAAACCTCATAGTGAAAAACTTTTGTGTAACTTAACAGAAATTAACAAATTGGATTGATGTATGAAATTCTTTACATGCTAAATTCAGAAAATTACCATATCACTCAAATAATATAACAAAAATATGACTAATAAAAAATACCCGAAAAAAATTATTACTTTTTCAATAAGTAAATTAAAATATAAGTAAACCACACGATAAGACGGCACCTGATTGTAATAAACATATTTATCTCAACCAGCTGTTGAACGTCCCGTTCCACGACGTTACAACTTATTTTTCGGTAATAACTAATAAAGAAGAAAAAAAAGCATACAGAAATAGATTCTTTCAACATGGGTGAGATTAAATAAACTTAATGTACATGAAACACATTAACGATCTGTATCAACATACGCAATAATTTGCTATAGATGTTCCTTATGGACCATGTGCATGACCGATATGTATTCGAGTTGGTGAGTTTATTTCACTTAAAACACTTTATTTTTAAAAAATGCTTACCTACAGCTGAAAAATTGACTATATATTTCATAGGAACGGTATTTAAGACAGAACTACATACAACTATGCATATAGCGCTAAGTGTTGTTTAAAACTTGTTAGCAAAAAAATATTTGGCAATATTTTATTCAGGTATTTTTTATTACTATACTATAAAATATTTTATTTATGTTTGCAAAAGTATTCATTTATTAATATTTTTATAAAATTAAACTCAAACTGAAGTCCACAAAATGTTTACAATTTTATTATTTTTAAAACATTTTATCGGGAAAAATATTGCATAGGTAACATTGTAATTTATAGAAAATTATTTAAAATCTATTCATGCTGCTTTAACCACATACGCATAAAATGATTTCTTTCTTACACTCTAAGTGCTTGACTTAACATTAGTGAGAGAAATAGTAACCTGATATAAGGCAACGCTGTAAAATTATACATATGGCTGAATAAATTGCTTACGAGGTGCATGTACAACCTATTGATAACCAACAATTGAACATATCATACGGCTCTTCAGATCACACAATGCGCAAAAACTTCAAGGTCGCCGAGTTGCTGTTTTCGAGAGGTTAAGGAGTTGGACTTCAACGCTCACGTGTTCTACCCGCACAGGTTCAAATCCAGTACGCAGCGAAAGGATTTTTTTTATAGGAAATTATTTTTATTTATTTAACTCTTTACGTTTGCTATAATAAACATATGTTATGCCTTGTCGTTATTGAGCACATGCAGACACACAATAATATATAGTTTAAAATATACACATTTTAATGTCTAATTTACGCAAGGAATAGCGATGGAAGAAAATTAAAGGCAATGTGCTGTGTCAAGGAGTACTTTCTCTCATCATCAGTCTTACATATAGTTTATCAGTCTAATGCAATATAATATCAAAATGGATCAATTCACGTAACCATTGACTTACCAAATTTATATTTTGTTAATTTTCGAGTAAAATACTGTACCACAATGATACATTTTAATTATTTAAATACTCACCTTTGAATTACCGAATACCAATTATTTATGAGTCACAATACAAAAACACATTTCGATATTCCCAAACAAACACGGTTTAATATATTCCAAGATTCTGTTTTTTATATATATACATCAGTCCAAGTTACTCATAAATAATGTCGTTGGTGATAGAGAATGAAAATAATTTTTGTGCTACGTACCCTCAGTTTTTAATATATGTTGCATATGTATTTGAACCGGTAATTGTCTTTTCAAATGACACTAATTAATTCTGTATGTTAATACAGATATAAATATATTCCATACTTAAATGTGTGCACGTTTATATGTGCAAACAACTTAAACCTTAACCTGATTGACTATACAAATAATTTTCTTTCAAGGATATAAAACCAAAAAGTTGTTCCTTAAAAAATATTATTGGAAAATAAATTTTTCACACGTATTTTGATTCCGGTTACATGAAAGCATTGCCGAATATCAGATTTATTTGCTTTATCGTCGGAGGTAGATTCAAGAGTTATCCAGTTAGGATAACTGTTGCATATTCGTTTTCTCATAAATTTTTTTACGCGCCAGTTGATGTTGCACACCTCTGCGATAAAGCCGATCAAGCCTAGCAACACTACTTTCCAAGACACTAATGCTATTCTGTTGATTTGTTGTAAGTTTGGGATTCATATTGGTCTCGAAATGAAACACTTTACTTTTGTGGTAGCTCAGTAGGTTACGTTACTTAAATTTTCCTAGTTAAATACCGGTCGGAAATTCTGTTTTTTATTTGTATAAATCATGTCTATGCATTCCTGAATGACATCGCGGTATCAACGTGTTGATTCCTGAAAAAATTTATATTGCTGAATAAGTATAGCCGAATATGATTGCCAAGTAAATCATCAACGTTACGTGTAGCTTTTGTATACTTGTTTGCTGCACCTTAATTGCATGCAGGGCAAGTTAAAACTCGTTTCATTGTATTTGGCGAGTTCATTATGGAAAATACTTATATTTCGAAAAACTATGGTTCTGTTGGCTATTTATACGTGATTTATCATTTTGCGTAACTCTACCTGGAATTGAGCGCGAAAACTCTACCGTGACCGCTCGTCACCTTACTCGTAACCTTACTCGTACCTTTAATGCGGCCACGTCACACTGGAGACAAATAAACGGGGAATCAATTATAAAAAATTATATTTATATAACATGCACAATTTACAACCAGCATACACCCCACCTGATACAAAATCACTTTATTTTATGTTTTTATTCGCACTGTACAATAGTAAATAACTCAATGGCAGTGTTCCCTTCCACTGACAATCAGATAATTTTAAGCTTTATTTCCCATAATAACACTGACAAAGACAAGTCACCGCAATATGAATTAAATTTCGCTGCCAACATGAATAGCACAATCTGCTTATAATAAAATTTTTTTTTGGTGGTAAATTTTTCTTCCTTGCTCCGTCTTCGTACCTAAATATCTCGTTCCTGTACAAATATTTCAACTATTTACTTACACTTAACAGGCAACATAACTATTTTTAAGTGAATCAGATGTATTAACAGTTAACGTGTAGCCTAATTTTTTAATAAATTACAGTTATTAACAGTTAACATGCAGCATTATTTTTGAATGAATCAGATTTATAAGCATTTAACAGGCAGCATTAATTTTAAATGTATAAGAGTTATACACAGCTCACAGATATTTTCAGCTTTATTTAACAGAAGAAATACTAATGATTTTTTGCTCGTCAAACCTGTCCCCTTTTATAGCAGGTCTCCTTTCGCATTTTCAATAGAGACGTGTGGCTTCATCTACAGTCTCTCGAATAATAAATCAATCTTTTCGGCGGTGGGTCATTGGATACAAACAAAATATGTCTCTTCCATGACATAACTTTTCCCAAACCACCTTTAACTGGGAGTCGTACAAGCATACACATTTACTCCTTTTTAACATTCATGTACCGTTAACAACATTAATAAATACATTGTGGTAACCAAAGAACACTTGAATAACCATAATACACATTAAAATTTAAAATATTTCATTATATTTTTCTCATTATTTTTTTACACTACCGTAATAAGCCACACCAAAAACAAGTTGCACTGATATTCAGTTTTTCGTGCGACTATTTAAACCAGACGACATGTCCGATGACCGATGGTTAGGTGGTGTACCTCCTGTTGCGAGCACAAAGGAGCCTGCAGAGAGGTGTGCCTGAGCTGAAGGGGTATGGGTGTTTTGAGAGACGTGGGTAAACAGAGCCACCGCACCGAGAAAGGAGGACGACGCCGCGTATATAAGCCACGCACGAGACTGGGGCGAGGTCTTACTTAGCCTACTGCCGTGCCGCGGGAGCCCGGGCCAAGCGGGCAGACTGCACCAGCGCCTAGCGAGAGATCTCGATCGAGTACCGTCTACATATCTGCATAAGGAATACAGTGGTAAGAGTTGAGTTCGTTGAGTGTTTTAGTTGGGGTTTATTAGCAGCTTGGTTGCAAACCTCTCATCTTTTCCACTTATTCAGAATTATTGTTGAGAAGGCTAGAATTGTTCTGTACGACGGATTGCCATTCATGAAATTTAAGTAAAGTTATTTAATGTGAATTAAAAAAATAGCATGACTTCAGATTTATTGAGTCTTTTACTCTTTCTGTCTAGCTCTTCCAAGCAGTGCTTCAACTTAACTTGCACTGTCTTAGGTCGCGTGAACTAAGGCGATAGCACTACAAAAAAAAAATGGGGAAGTTTCTTTAAATTGCTTTGAAAAACTAAATTTCCCTCAAATTCCTTTAAAAAAATCAAATTTGAAATTCTAAAAACAAATTTCTGTGGAGACATTTCAAACGTCCGTGAATTACGAGAGCAACTATGTCTTTACATTCATGCAACCTGGTTGTTACAGTAACATCCAAACAAAATCTCATAGTGAAAAGCTTTTGTGTAACTTAACAGAAATTAACAAATTGGATTGATGTATGAAATTCTTTACATGCTAAATTCAGAAAATTACCATATCACTCAAATAATATTTTAAAAAAATAACTTATAAAAAATACCCGAAAAAAAATTATTACTTTTTCAATAAGTAAATTAAAATATAAGTAAACCACACGATAAGACGGCACCTGATTGTAATAAACATATTTATCTCAACCAGCTGTTGAACGTCCCGTTCCACGACGTTACAAGTTATTTTTCGGTAATAACTAATAAAGCAGAAAAAAATGCATACAGAAATAGATTCTTTCAACATTGGTGAGATTAAATAAACTTAATGTACATGAAACACATTAACGATCTGTATCAACATACGTAATAATTTGCTATAGATGTTCCTTATGGACCATGTGCATGAGCGATATGTATTCGAGTTGGTGAGTTTATTTCACTTAAAACACTTTATTTTTAAAAAATGCTTACCTACAGCTGAAAAATTGACTATATATTTCATAGGAACGGTATTTAAGACAGAACTACATACAACNAATTTAATATATATTTCATAGGAACGGTATTTAAGACAGAACTACATACAACTATGCATATAGCGCTAAGTGTTGTTTAAAACTTGTTAGCAAAAAAATATTTTAGCAATATTTTATTCAGGTATTTTTTATTACTATACTATAAAATATTTTATTTATGTTTGCAAAAGTATTCATTTATTAATATTTTTATAAAATTAAACTCAAACTGAAGTCCACAAAATGTTTACAATTTTATTATTTTTAAAACATTTTATCGGGAAAAATATTGCATAGGTAACATTGTAATTTATAGAAAATTATTTAAAATCTATTCATGCTGCTTTAACCACATACGCATAAAATGATTTCTTTCTTACACTCTAAGTGCTTGACTTAACATTAGTGAGAGAAATAGTAACCTGATATAAGGCAACGCTGTAAAATTATACATATGGCTGAATAAATTCCTTACGAGGTGCATGTACAACCTATTGATAACCAACCATTGAACATATACGGCTCTTCAGATCACACAATGCGCAAAAACTTCAAGGTCGCCGAGTTGCGGTTTTCGAGAGGTTAAGGAGTTGGACTTCAACGCTCACGTGTTCTACCCGCACAGGTTCAAATCCAGTACGCAGCGAAAGGATTTTTTTTATAGGAAATTATTTTGATTTATTTAACTCTTTACGTTTGCTATAATAAACATATGTTATGCCTTGTCATTATTGAGCACATGCAGACACACAATAATATATAGTTTAAAATATACACATTTTTATGTCTAATTTACGCAAGGAATAGCGATGGAAGAAAATTAAAGGCAATGTGCTGTGTCAAGGAGTACTTTCTCTCATCATCAGTCTTACATATAGTTTATCAGTCTAATGCAATATAATATCAAAATGGATCAATTCACGTAACCATTGACTTACCAAATTTATATTTTGTTAATTTTCGAGTAAAATACTGTACCACAATGATACATTTTAATTATTTAAATACTCACCTTTGAATTACCGAATACCAATTATTTATGAGTCACAATACAAAAACGCATTTCGATATTCCCAAACAAACACGGTTTAATATATTCCAAGATTCTGTTTTTTATATATATACATCAGTCCAAGTAACTCATAAATAATGTCGTTGGTGATAGAGAATGAAAATAATTTTTGTGCTACATACCCTCAGTTTTTAATATATGTTGCATATGTATTTGAACCGGTAATTGTCTTTTCAAATGACACTAATTAATTCTGTATGTTAATACAGATATAAATATATTCCATACTTAAATGTGTGCACGTTTATATGTGCAAACAACTTAAACCTTAACCTGATTGACTATACAAATAATTTTCTTTCAAGGATATAAAACCAAAAAGTTGTTCCTTAAAAAATATTATTGGAAAATAAATTTTTCACACGTATTTTGATTCCGGTTACATGAAAGCATTGCCGAATATCAGATTTATTTGCTTTATCGTCGGAGGTAGATTCAAGAGTTATCCAGTTAGGATAACTGTTGCATATTCGTTTTCTCATAAATTTTTTTACGCGCCAGTTGATGTTGCACACCTCTGCGATAAAGCCGATCAAGCCTAGCAATACTACTTTCCAAGACACTAATGCTATTCTGTTGATTTGTTGTAAGTTTGGGATTCAGATTGGTCTCGAAATGAAACACTTTACTTTTGTGGTAGCTCAGTAGGTTACGTTACTTAATTTTTCCTAGTTAAATACCGGTCGGAAATTCTGTTTTTTATTTGTATAAATCATGTCTATGCATTCCTGAATGACATCGCGGTATCAACGTGTTGATTCCTGAAAAAATTTATATTGCTGAATAAGTATAGCCGAATATGATTGCCAAGTAAATCATCAACGTTACGTGTAGCTTTTGTATACTTGTTTGCTGCACCTTAATTGCATGCAGGGCAAGTTAAAACTCGTTTCATTGTATTTGGCGAGTTCATTATGGAAAATACTTATATTTCGAAAAACTATGGTTCTGTTGGCTATTTATACGTGATTTATCATTTTGCGTAACTCTATCTGGAATTGAGCGCGAAAACTCTACCGTGACCGCTCGTCACCTTACTCGTAACCTTACTCGTAACCTTACTCGTACCTTTAATGCGGCCACGTCACACTGGAGACAAATAAACGGGGAATCAATTACGTTAACTGTAGATATTTGTATTACATTTTTCTGCTGTTATTTTTGTGATTGTTCATTTGGTGTCATTATTATCGTTTAAGTAAATATTAATAATTATTCTTTGCTCTTACAAATGGTTTTTATGTTATTAGTTATCACTTAAATTATTATTTTTAAGTGGAGGTGGCGTTTTGAAAATCCGCCATTTTAACGGTAATTTCGTATGTGAGCTGTAGCACCATACCGGTATCCAGAATGCAGAATTCGTATACAAAAATGACCATTCGAATTTATTAGACTACGAGCGCTTGAGCTGGAATTTCGAGCGTAAGTTCCCCAGACAGGCACGTCGTCACGTCGTTTTGTCTGCTGCAACTGTTAATGACCTCGTAAAGTGGCTTCGGGCAAATCCAGGTCGGAAAAATTATTCGTCATTGCATGTGGAGAAACGTGTACAGTGGGTGCAGCAGTGAACCTCTCCAGAGCTACAGGAGTTTTGACGGTCAACATAGGTGTATTTCAGGAACATCATTCCGTTGCTTTTTAAGTCGCCCCCATCCCCATGGTGAAAATTCTCTGCTACTAGCTCGACGTGTGACACACAACGATACAGATGAAAGTACGGACTGCCAGCCAAGCACAAGTCAAGTGATTCCCACCCAACGAGAAGGTGGCGAATCTGTGCACCGTCACCAAGCTCTGGGCATAAGTCATAGTTACAGCAGCTGCTGTTGCCCTCGCAGGCAGAAATAAAACAGGGGGACATGTATTTGACTTCGCCCCTTAACAAAGCAGCACTCGAAGCTTCTCAAAGGCCAGCGGAAAAGCGTGCTGCTCAACTCATTCGTGCAAACCCACACTCTGAAAAAAAAAACTCAAGGGGATGTGTACAATGAAAGAATTTTGGTTTTGTAATATTAGTGAAACTGAATATATGACACTGTAAAGGTCGTACCAAAAGTGGTTTCATTTTTATTGCGATGGCGTGAAAAAGGCAATAAAAGGGTGATCTGTAACACTTGTCAATAATGTTATTTTTCAAATATTTCAAAACACTTTTTCATAAATACAGAGTTATTATTGAGACAAAACTTAAACAACAGCTACAAAATGTTATTGGTAAGTATCTAAATTGAAAGGCATGGAAGTTGTTTGAAGAATAATTTAGTATTTATTATTACAGTTTCCCTTAATACTTCCTAATTATAATAATTGTTATAATTATAATAATAAGCAATTATAANGTATTTATTATTACAGTTTCCCTTAATACTTCCTAATTATAATAATTGTTATAATTATAATAATAAGCAATTATAAAAGTTTATTGTAAATAAAATGGATAAGGAGAGTGGTCTGTTAATGGNTGTTATAATTATAATAATAAGCAATTATAAAAGTTTATTGTAAATAAAATGGATAAGGAGAGTGGTCTGTTAATGGAACTTACATGGTAAATCTTGGAAACCTTTTCCTATAAATGGGCAAGCTGCACTTTTTTAATAAGAGATTTATAAATCCCCTAAGGGTGCTAAAGTGTACGATTAAATAATATGTATGTAGACTAATTTTTTTCAAGGGTGTTTGCACATCATNGCTAAAGTGTACGATTAAATAATATGTATGTAGACTAATTTTTTTCAAGGGTGTTTGCACATCATTTATTGATAGCACCTTCCCCTATACTTTCGTTGGACCAACACTGTACAAATATCATGACGTTACTTATGCAAAAAGAAAACACTTTAAATGTCAAAAATATTAATTTTCGCAGTGTATAAAGTCTTCCCAAAAGTAATTTTACTTAAATTATTTTTTTTAATTTATGTGTTGTGACAATGTTTTGAAAATAACAGGTGGTAATAGGTAGTTTTGCTATGTTGGGTGAACATTGTATTACACACAATATGTCAGCATAGCATATTATGAATATGTTGTAGATAAAGAAAAAAGTATATTGTGCCGTTGAAACGCTTGATTTTTCAAGTTTTTTTAGAGTAGCGATCCTTTAAAACTAAATACTCTGTAGTTTGTTGCGTTTCTGTTACTAGATGGAAAATATAGTATATTGTTGTAACTGGTAGGTATTTGTGTATTTGGCCAAAGTCTCCATATTTTGGCATTACGTTGGTAAGTTTGGAAATATGTTGTATTGAATTCCAAATATTTAGTCAAAGTTTGGAATAAAATTAGAAATTTATCGTTGATCTATTATTATTANATGTTGTATTGAATTCCAAATATTTAGTCAAAGTTTGGAATAAAATTAGAAATTTATCGTTGATCTATTATTATTACCAGGAAAAATTCATAATTGTGTTAATATGAGTTAATTTTGTTTCGAATAAGTTTAAATGCATGTATGCAATTAAAATTATTACAAAAAAAATTGNTGTTGCGTTTCTGTTACTAGATGGAAAATATAGTATATTGTTGTAACTGGTAGGTATTTGTGTATTTGGCCAAAGTCTCCATATTTTGACATTACGTTGGTAAGTTTGGAAATATGTTGTATTGAATTCCAAATATTTAGTCAAAGTTTGGAATAAAATTAGAAATTTATCGTTGATCTATTATTATTAGCAGGAAAAATTCATAATTGTGTTAATATGAGTTAATTTTGTTTCGAATAATTGCATACATAAGCATGTATGCAATTAAAATTATTACAAAAAAAATTTTAATATATAAGAAAAATTATAAGTTCCTTCTTATAAAATATAAATGTTCTGTTACTTTTTATACTCATTGAGGTNTTTAATATATAAGAAAAATTATAAGTTCCTTCTTATAAAATATAAATGTTCTGTTACTTTTTATACTCATTGAGGTGAAACGTCTACTGCTATCTAAGTAATGTATGAACTTGGAACGAATTAATAGTTGAATTAAGTGTTATGTTTTAATANAAAACGTCTACTGCTATCTAAGTAATGTATGAACTTGGAACGAATTAATAGTTGAATTAAGTGTTATGTTTTAATAGTTTAAGATTGCGTGGCATTCAGTGGTGAATTTCCCATGCTTGCAGCATACTCAATCTCATTTTTAAAAAGACCATGGCATCATTTTGCTGTATTTGAGGATTATTGCATCTCCTTTACATTCCTAGGATGTAGAGACCACACAGAACATAGATGGATGCTGTGCGCATCACCGAAGGCTTATGCTATGCTTTCACTACTGAGATCACATCAGTAACCACAGAATATGGGTCGTGTGCGCGAGAACTGACCGCCAGGTTTTCGAACACTATTGCTTCGCCACTACGCATAACAGGTCGTTTGCTCGAGAGTTCCTTACGTTGTGCGCACAAAGGAANTCGAACACTATTGCTTCGCCACTACGCATAACAGGTCGTTTGCTCGAGAGTTCCTTACGTTGTGCGCACAAAGGAATAGGTTATATATAATTTATTCTTGAGCAGTTGCGTGGGACAACGGTCAATCAGAGCAGAGCAAATAAAGTTAAGTCCTAAACAGAGATCAAATAAGCAGAAAAATAACTCTTAGAATTATTTTCTTACCAAATCTCGGACTGTAGTTGTTCAACACTTTCCACGTGATGAATGGTGCAGACGATAAGACCATCAAAACAATGGACCCTCCACAAAGGAACGACAGTAGTACATTTTCCGTTGATACTCTTCAGGCAGCTTCCCAACATTTCTCCCCTCCCCAACTTTTCGTTCTTNAGACAGTAGTACATTTTCCGTTGATACTCTTCAGGCAGCTTCCCAACATTTCTCCCCTCCCCAACTTTTCGTTCTTTGATCTTGAAATACGGCTCAAGTTCGTCGTAAAATGTCTTCAGAGATCTACCACCCCCATCTCCCGGCCTCTGGTCCCTTTGTTATCAACCCCTACGGAGGAGTTTACTGTCTGGGAGTATCCACACCCTTATGTATTCATTCATACACATGCATGCNGTTATCAACCCCTACGGAGGAGTTTACTGTCTGGGAGTATCCACACCCTTATGTATTCATTCATACACATGCATGCGGGGTGGCCAGCGCAGGGGCGTAACAAGGAGGGGCCAAAAGGCAAACCAAACAAAGGACAAAACGTGGAGAAGGACCACGAGGTGGTCCCGAGGGGTCCGCATGCAAAAGCAGCATATGTAGTTTTTTTTCAGCGTGATTACCGGGACGTGCGCGCGCATTGAATAATACAGGAGCCGGCCTTAATTTACTTCTCGCGGGGCTAATGAAAGATGCACCTATTGTGAACATTTGTGTAAGCTATTTCGTCGAGAACAACAAAGAGAAACTGCACTAGGTGGTAATGGCTAAAATAATTAAGTATTCCGCGGTGAACGTAGACAACAGCATATAGTAGTGTCGTCTTTTTGAAAATGCTCCAGGTAGTAAAATTAAATNATGTTGTATTGAATTCCAAATATTTAGTCAAAGTTTGGAATAAAATTAGAAATTTATCGTTGATCTATTATTATTACCAGGAAAAATTCATAATTGTGTTAATATGAGTTAATTTTGTTTCGAATAAGTTTAAATGCATGTATGCAATTAAAATTATTACAAAAAAAATTTTAATATATAAGAAAAATTATAAGTTCCTTCTTATAAAATATAAATGTTCTGTTACTTTTTATACTCATTGAGGTAAAACGTCTACTGCTATCTAAGTAATGTATGAACTTGGAACGAATTAATAGTTGAATTAAGTGTTATGTTTTAATAGTTTAAGATTGCGTGGCATGCAGTGGTGAATTTCCCATGCTTGCAGCATACTCAATCTCATTTTTAAAAAGACCATGGCATCATTTTGCTGTATTTGAGGATTATTGCATCTCCTTTACATTCCTAGGATGTAGAGACCACACAGAACATAGATGGATGCTGTGCGCATCACCGAAGGCTTATGCTATGCTTTCACTACTGAGATCACATCAGTAACCACAGAATATGGGTCGTGTGCGCGAGAACTGACCGCCAGGTTTTCGAACACTATTGCTTCGCCACTACGCATAACAGGTCGTTTGCTCGAGAGTTCCTTACGTTGTGCGCACAAAGGAAATGGTTATATATAATTTATTCTTGAGCAGTTGCGTGGGACAACGGTCAATCAGAACATAGCAAATAAAGTTAAGTCCTAAACAGAGATCAAATAAGCAGAAAAATAACTCTTAGAATTATTTTCTTACCAAATCTCGGACTGTAGTTGTTCAACACTTTCCACGTGATGAATGGTGCAGGCAATAAGACCATCAAAACAATGGACCCTCCACAAAGGAAAGACAGTAGTACATTTTCCGTTGATACTCTTCAGGCAGCTTCCCAACATTTCTCCCCTCCCCAACTTTTCGTTCTTTGATCTTGAAATACGGCTCAAGTTCGTCGTAAAATGTCTTCAGAGATCTACCACCCCCATCTCCCGGCCTCTGGTCCCTTTGTTATCAACCCCTACGGAGGAGTTTACTGTCTGGGAGTATCCACACCCTTATGTATTCATTCATACACATGCATGCGGGGTGGCCAGCGCAGGGGCGTAACAAGGAGGGGCCAAAAGGCAAACCAAACAAAGGACAAAACGTGGAGAAGGACCACGAGGTGGTCCCGAGGGGTCCGCATGCAAAAGCAGCATATGTAGTTTTTTTTCAGCGTGATTACCGGGACGTGCGCGCGCATTGAATAATACAGGAGCCGGCCTTAATTTACTTCTCGCGGGGCTAATGAAAGATGCACCTATTGTGAACATTTGTGTAAGCTATTTCGTCGAGAACAACAAAGAGAAACCGCACTAGGTGGTAATGGCTAAAATAATTAAGTATTCCGCGGTGAACGTAGACAACAGCATATAGTAGTGTCGTCTTTTTGAAAATGCTCCAGGTAGTAAAATTAAATGTTCTGTCCTATGCATTACTTGATAAGAAGATTTGCTAGGTTTCAAATTAAGCCTTTTATAACTAAGCTTTCCATTTATTTTTTAGACAATCCAATATTCTTCTTCCTTGGGCCTCACCTTGTAAACATGGCCACTATACGACTCACCTTCACCTATAGAACATTTTAAGGCCATTTTCGTTTTAAGTATGGGACTGGTTCTTATTTCCTTAACCGNGGACGTAGACAACAGCATATAGTAGTGTCGTCTTTTTGAAAATGCTCCAGGTAGTAAAATTAAATTTTCTGTCCTATGCATTACTTGATAAGAAGATTTGCTAGGTTTCAAATTAAGCCTTTTAAAACTAAGCTTTCCATTTATTTTTTAGGCAATCCAATATTCTTCTTCCTTGGGCCTCGCCTTGTAAGCATGGCCACTATACGACTCACCTTAACCTATAGAACATTTTAAGGCCATTTTAATTTTAAGTATGGGACTGGTTCTTATTTCCTTAACCTTTTTGTTTTCTATTTTTTTTTACTGTCTTTGTAAGTTTTACCTGATAGAGACCTTCCTAGTTTTAATTCATATGCTTGTAATTAAATTTTATTATTTGTTTCTAAAGTCCTTGTTTCAGAAACACAGATNTTTGTGTAAGCTATTTCGTCGAGAACAACAAAGAGAAACCGCACTAGGTGGTAATGGCTAAAATAATTAAGTATTCCGCGGTGAACGTAGACAACAGCATATAGTAGTGTCGTCTTTTTGAAAATGCTCCAGGTAGTAAAATTAAATTTTCTGTCCTATGCATTACTTGATAAGAAGATTTGCTAGGTTTCAAATTAAGCCTTTTAAAACTAAGCTTTCCATTTATTTTTTAGGCAATCCAATATTCTTCTTCCTTGGGCCTCGCCTTGTAAGCATGGCCACTATACGACTCACCTTAACCTATAGAACATTTTAAGGCCATTTTAATTTTAAGTATGGGACTGGTTCTTATTTCCTTAACCGTTTTGTTTTCTATTTTTTTTTACTGTCTTTGTAAGTTTTACCTGATAGAGACCTTCCTAGTTTTAATTCAAATGCTTGTAATTAAATTTTATTATTTGTTTCTAAAGTCCTTGTTTCAGAAGCACAGAGAAGCAAAGGAACTCCCATAACCGCACAGGGTTATGGACTATTTTAGGTTTTAACATCATAGGTAAACTTCCTCTTTTTGCTATTTGACATGTATAAATCGAGCTAGGTGATTCAGTGATAACACAGTGAACTGGAATACAGAAGGACCCTAGTTTGATGCCCAGCAATTCTGATGTACAGTTTTTTTGAAATTTTCAGAACTCACGGCTGGCGAATACTGGGATGGTTCCGAAATTCAGTCTACGGCCGCTTATTTACTATTTCTATGTTTATAACTCAAAATTATAATGTGTAGTCCATTCATGGCTACTTCCAATATTTCTGAAGGTCTTCTAAAGTCTACCTTCAGAATATTACTCCGCCTCATACAAACAATGCTCAACTAAGTCTGGAAAATTACACCAAAGGGACAGCACACCACAATCGTGCTCAATCAGTTTAATATTTAGTATGAGAATTATTTCTTACCAAGCATTATTAACACACCAATTTCTCTGTTTCTGTTCGTTTTAATTATTAATGAAATATTATATTTTATAAATAAAATATTGATAAAAAATTATTTTAACCAATAAGAAAAAGATCTTCTAATATTATAAACAGAACGAAACGCATGACATTTTTAGGAAACAACAAAACACGTCACAGATTTACTGAATATTAAGACAACATAGAACTAAGTCGACTATATTCTCGACTACATGCCCCTTAGATCTGTTGGTTCCTCTATTCCCATTTACAAAAGCAATCTTGGTTCGTACAACACTGGAAACTTCTGTACACCGTACTGTTCTGCGTTCATAAGTGGCCGGCTCTCCACCCGTATGATCCCAAGTTGAAACCGTCCAAATGAAATGTTCTTTCCAACGTATAATAATATACAATCCACCCTGTGCATTTGACTAATTTACTTTTTGAGTGTTACTGACGTAGTATTACATTCCAGATAACCTTACGTACACTTCTAGCGGAGTAATAATTTTTCCGCCCGATTATCCAAATAAAACTCGGATGTCCTAAAGTTACGGTAAAATTCTATACCGCTCATTTAAACGCGGGCCACGTAAAATGGCATCCGCAGCACTCATAAAGTGTTACGAACCCCTGCTCCAGGGCGTTAATTTATGCCCCCGTGCGGTCTAAAACGCGCTGGCAGCCTCAGAGCTACCGCAGTCACGTTCCGCGCTTGATGGCCCCGCGTTACACGATACGACGTCCGGCGTTGGCGTGAACGGAAGTATGGTCGAGCCACCGACATTCAGGAGCATGTGGGGGTTGGAAAGGGGTTTGTCGGGGATAGAATGAACAGGAGAGCAGGCAGGCCCAGCAAGGTGTGTAGGGGAGGGTTGACAGTGGTTTGGCGCCGGTAGAGCGGAGGGGTGCGGAGGGGTTGGAAGTTGATATCATCGGCTATTTCGCCCTGCCTGCCTGTTTAAGCCTGCTAATTGCGTTACCGCCCCCGCGCCTTAATCCTGAGCGGGATTATGCCGCCCGCACAAACACCCCCCCCCCTCTTACAAGCGGGAGGAGGGGGTACGCGTGATATGAAAGGCGCATGACTCCGCGGGCCATGCTGCCGCGTCAGATTTTCATCAAACAACACACTACGCACGCACGCTGCGTCTATAAGGACTCAAGTGCCAAGTCATCGCTTAACATTGCGTTAAGTGGGCGCTCTTTTCTTACTGGTTTGTACACTTAAAGAGTAGCTTGAAACCAAAGTACCTGGTTACACTATCAAAGGTTGTTAAATTTTGGTTGGAAAATACGAACGTCTAGCATTTTTCGTGAAACACTTAGTGTGAGATTACTTTCCCACCAGTTGAAAACCCTCTTATGGTCGCGTGCAGGCCTATGGCTCTCTTAGTTACCACCATATGGTAAATGTTTTCTTGAAAAATATAATTACTCAAATTATTTGAAAGCGAAGGTATTCTGGTATGCGTTGTTGGTGAACAAAATTTCCCTGATAGTATTATATTTCAACAACAAAATTAAAAGACATAATTAATAAGAAAATTTATTTATGTTGTTACTTTATTTACTGCTACAAATAGTGTTAGACATCACGTTTGCGACGTCTTTTATTGCTTCCCAAATTTTTTCACAAATAAAAATACAAATTTTACATGACAGAGATTTAGTATCTTCTATTTCCAGTATGCAGTTCTGTTAAACTGCACGTTAGTAAAAACAGTATGTAAGTATTTTTGCAGAGGAATGATAAAGTCAAGTTTAAACTTAATAGTTCGTTTTTTTTTTTCAGTAATATTTCGAGTTGATCGATCCCCCTACTGTATGCTCGTATTCTCGGAATTTCCTCTGGCATGTATTCTTTACTCAAGGAAAAGTACGCGCAGAAACGCAGACTTCATTTTTTTAATCTCTACATTTCGCGCAATTTGCAGATGTACCGATTGCGTGGACTTTTAAATTCCATAAATTATCTTAGCTGTTATATAATTTATTCACACATAAAATAACTATATAATTGATGTTCCCCAGTTTACGTGGCACTAAAAGGGAAACTACTAAAACGTGGTACTAAAAGCGATAAATTTCTAGTTGACTTGGTCATTTCTAACGTTAAGTTTAGGAGCAGATTTAAGAGGTTTTGGACTGCTCTTAACAACGAGGTGTTGAGAGCCAATGAGGGTGAAGCGAGTTGAGTTTTGGGTAGCCCCAGAATGTAAGGGCAGGTGAAACAGGAGACCACCGAGAAAACCCGCCAACATGCGGCATCGTCTAGCACTGTTACTACGTGCGAAAATCCGGGAGCGGTCCAGCAGGGAATCGAACCCGGTTCGCCTTGGTAGGAGGTTAGTGCTCTAGCCGCTGTACTACCGCGGCCCCTAGAAGCAGACGGGATGTTTACTATAGAATTTATGAACGCACATGTGAAAGAAATGTAAATATTAAAAGTTCTTGTGTAGCCCATTTAATGTTAGTGTTAATGTTGGGATAATCTTAAAATTTTGTTTCAAAATGTTTCTCAAAATTAAATTTGTGTTAAACTTGAAAGTATTGATCATATGGCACTATTGTATATGAAACATTTACAAATAAAATGTTTTTACGAACAAATAATAACTCGTAAAATATTACGAAATTGATAATAAAAGATTATTGCAAACCATTTGGAATTATACTGTATTTGATGCGCTTTACACACCACACTTTAAGTAGTGACATATATTTGTGTGTCTTACCTATATACGAATATATCAATACGTTGCTTAAAGAGCTAAATTATTAGAATTAATTAACCGAGCTTTTAGAAAAGACTACAAAATTCTGGTATGCTTGTCGATTTAAAAAAGTGTCAAACTAAATATTTTAAGAAATTAGAAAGAAGTTATAAAGACCTGATGCAGCTTTAATATATTGTCTTTCGCTGTCAGTTATCCTGAGTTTCAAAACTTTCTGTACAATATGACATTTTCCACAGTCAATTCATAACCGTATTTCTCTGTACTGGAATTAACTGCACGTTTGCAAATAGCATTAAGGTGACCGCCTGGTTGAAGGGATTTTGCACGTGAAGCCTAAAAGCGTGGGAGTGCTACGGGCGACCGAGACATGCGCACCAACTCTCTCATCGCCTGGTATGCAGTCTTGCTGTCGATAACGTGCCTCTATTAGGTTTTCAGTGGAGACCTTATACTATTTTATGACGTAATTATAAAAATAATGCTACCATGTACGTCCCTATTACTTTTTTAATGTTTTGTACCGGAATGATCATACCTTAAAATGACGGTGAAAATACCCGTTTGAGCCATTTTCACTGTCACAAAAACAGTTAGAGATAAATGGACGAACTGGAAAACCTATAAAGACGTGTATCGTTTCTTAAATGCTGTTCTTAAGCAGACCTCGCTCAGACACGTTGGTCGGTTTTATAATAAAACCTTTTTCTGCTGGAGCTCTGCACAGCGTCCGGTTGCCTACCCGGGCGGCTACCTTAACACCGTGTTTTGAGTTCGTGCACCAATCAGTTGCCATTATTAGATGACGGTGTGAGAGTATTCCACGCATTGAAGGAATAGTGTGAACTGGTGTAATCAGATACGTAAGCGACCACACTGCCCATCACAAAAATATATATATTTTTTTTTAAATTCCNCCCTCCCTGTTTCCCGCTCTTTTCGCATGCTCGGAACGACCAATGAAACGCGCGTGTTTGATTTTCGAAAATAAAAAAAATCTCCGCGGTGAGGCGAAAATAAAAAAAAGAGAGAGATAGAGGCTGCAGCAAGGCCCGTGAATAAGATTCCAAATGGCATTTTCTCCCTTGCGTGTATCTCTGTCTCTGTCCCTCCCGCGGGTGCGTATAGCCGCCGCCAAACGAGTGCGAGAGAGACGGCCGACACAGCGGGGAAAGCCTGCACATTCAGCTTTTGTGTAGTAAAATTTCCGGCCCCGCCTACCAGGGATTTGCTACATTTAATACGAGATTCAATTTACCAAGTCACCGAGCTCTCCAATTCACCATCCCCGCCCCCCTTTCAACCACCCTTCTTTAACCCCTTCACCCCTCCACTCCATAAACACCCTAATCCTCCCCCTCTGCTCCTGATATTGTCAATCCTTGTGTATGGACCGTATCGAAAATGTAAGGCTGCAGTGCTCATCCCTTTTCGAGTGCGCATCGCAGTCTCTTGCATTTATAAGGAATGTGTCGAAATTGTTTTCAATACTCAACTTTGAACATCACAGAGCCAAATTATCGAAATTAATTTTCGTAAATACAATTTTATATTCTTCCTGCCTTCTGTAAATACATTGTACACAAACAATAACTAGATATTCGGAAATGTCATGGATTCATTCTGGACAAGTCAAACTTCACTCGTATGTACATCCGAGTTCCTGTTTCCAATTCGACCACAGTTTGTTGCGCATGCCCCGAACGATTTTCGACCTATAATGAACCTTCAAGGAAATCGAGGGCCGTATCCAGTGTGACCTGATCCGGGGTTTAACTGGATCAGCAGCCAATGAAAAACTAATTAAGGCTCTGTTACACGAAGAATTGTGGAGTCTAGCATGTTGCCGAATGAATCCGAAAATTTCCCGAGTCTCTACTAATAGCATTTGTATTATTTAAAACATATTTTGTCTTTATATTTATTGAAACTGGTCGAAGGATTTATTTAGAACCTTTACGGTTGTTAATAATCTTAAGTTATTTCAGTATTTTTGTACTTATCATTGTGATGAGGTTGGCTGTCTTAAGACTGATGGGAACTCTAGACACGGCTTTGTGATGGAGATAATGGTGCTTACAAGTCTACTAGGGCATGATGATTCTGTGCTGTGGTTTGGCATTGCCTTCCGCATTACGAAGTTTAAAACAAACCCTTAAATCTTTTAAAAATTCCCAAAAGCTGTGCTTAAAATTGATCTAGTATCTCACTTGCCAGTGGCTTTAACGATACCCAGTATAATATGATGGTGACCAGATTAATATTAGAATTATTTCGTAGAGAGTACTGGCATTTTTGTCAACTACGTAGTGCTTGAACGTGTGATATGACACGTAACTATAAACTTATTTAATTCAGTTTTTTTTTAAGTACAGATACGTACAAAGGAAATATTTTTGTTGCTTTATTGCAAAACAACTTCGTATGTTAACAGCGTTCTTAATTTTATCTACTACAAATTTATTTGAATTACTTATTCACGGTAATGATATAGACTGGACTCAAGCAGATGACCGACAGACATAGCAGACGAACAGTCGCAGAATTACGAAACGAAAACAAATCAAAATTGGGTAACTGTCGTTTTTTTTCCCCGACCGCAATTCCGAAATGATGTTTTCAGGTATGAATGTAACTCGACGCGCAGTGCCCCCTTCTTTGTAGGGGGCCACTCAATCTGCATGTTAATTGCTTCTGCCCTGGTCTTGGTGCCGCCATTTGCGCGTTGTGTGGACACGATGCTGTGAAAAAGGAGGGGGAGAGGGGGAGTGGAGAAAGAGAACATCTGTTCCTTTCTCACGTTCCCAGGTTGCGATATTATTACCCTCCGTCATTTCTCAGTCGCAAATCAGTTTCAATTACACTTTTTCTCATCTTCCTTTACATTTTCTTTTTTAATTTCCTGGCTTATATATTCTGCTAACTTTCGTGGTGGTTAAATTAAAAGGTTGTAGGTCAAAAAGGAAAAGTCATCCACCGTTAATATCATAAAAATAGCCTGGTTAATCCGTCCCATTCAAGTAATTCAATTTCAATAAGTTCTTTCTCTATATAAGGAAACATTGACCGTAGATACTGAAAGTGTACAAAAAAAGTTCCTGTGTTTTCAGTGCACATATATATGGTATTTACTCGTTTGTTGACAAATTATATTTAATGTAATCGGCTGTTACGATGGCATCTGTGAATGTAACAAAACTGTTGGCTTATATGTTGACCTATCGTATACTATAGACCACTATGTTATGTATTGTATACGCGTGAACTCCTACACTGGGCTCGGGCGCCGTGTTACTTGGTTATGCGCGGTCCTGGCGCTGTGGTGAGTGAACCACCTCGACCTTCCTCGCTCCCCAGGTAGATGTGTCCACCGCTACGTCGCCTAGCAGCCGGGGTAATGATTGAGAGCCGTTCTGGCTGTCTCACAGCCCCTCGTTCCCCCTGCCGGAGGAGTCGTCGACTTGGGAGGATGAGTGAGAATTTTCTGGTAATAATTTTCATCGACACAATGTGGTATGTGAAGAAGGTTCTGGACAGAGGCTGGTCCCCACAATAAAACTACTGTAGCCGGAGGATCAGTAGTATTTGTGGTAGCCATATGGCTGAAATTTAGTTTTCTGGTGAAGTATGGTGAACCAAGGGACATTAGCGAAGCGGACAGATGACGGCGGAAGATGAGTCTGTATGGTGCAGACGGACTATATGGCGTTGTATCCAATGAGTAGTGAACTACTGTGCGTGGGGGGCGGTCGTAGTGGTCTAGAGCACTCTGGACAGGTGAAATTTTTAACAGAATTAAGGGGAACTGCCTAAACATGTGATACAGGTTTCATTGAAAATATTGGAACTGTCAAATATGGCTGTACAATTAACAAAATAATGGAATAGGTTTAGATACACTGGTTATTGGGACTGATTTAGTTATTTGAATGCATTAGCTTCTGTGAGGTGATGAACGATTATGTAAATATTAGTTTTAAATAGCAAGTGATAGTCATTTATTGTGAGATATTAAGTGGATAGTATTTCCTTTGTAGTGTGTGTAAACAAATTAGAAACATACAATTAACTTTTTCATTTAATTAGTATCATCATCCCTTGAAGAACCTGACTAAGCCTTTGATAAACTGAGAAATTTTAACATTATTACTAGCACAAAAGTGAGGTTCAAACAAACAAACTGCAATTTTCTGTCTCTGCTTTAATTCGTAATTTTTTTTTTTTTTTTTTTTTTTTTTTTTTTTTTTTTTTTTTTACTCAGAAGTAAAGTCGAATGTGTGTAATTCTTGATTACATTTGTCATAAAAATCTGACCACGTTAGCAAATGTCAGCCTTCAAACTATGGCAGCACAATCTGAGAATAATGACGGTAATTACAATTCGATAAAGATGGGGGAAGACCAATGTTAGCCTTTGGTGTATGTCCTCAACATTGCCAGTGCAGTCAACATCGCCAGTAATACCGTCAAAGCAACGTGGCCAACCGTGGTCACCAAGTCTGTTTACTTTAGAATTTCCAAAAGGCCATACTTTTATATGAATAAAATACTTTGTCTAATTTGAATACACTCTTGTCTCATTAAGGTTATATTATAGGAAGAATACAAAAATCTGAAATCTCTTACTTACACAAAGATTGTTTTAATCTCAAATCCTATCAACACTGTATTTGCTAGTGCTATTGGCAGAAATGCAGACAAATGTTGGAGCGGGAAAATAAATGTAGGACCTATGTGAATATGTTTTACATAAACGGTATTGTTGGATATGTGGCGGAAGTACGTGTTACTTATATACACCAGTGTGCAAAATTGAAAGGTGGAGCAGGTCTTCACATGCAAAGTCGCGCAGCTGTGTTTCAAATAGACACGAAGCATACCGGAACATCGTCAAGATTTATAATTATGGGAAAGATGAACAACACTGACCAAGAAAATAATCAAAATATTGCCAAGGAACTTTATTCAAAAGCGGAAATCCGGTTACAAAATTACATAAGAGAGAAACGTCCATGTGGCAGGTGGCAGACAAGAAAACAGCAGTTTACGTGAGGGGACGTGATCACCCCTTGCTCAGGTGCGGGATGTGCACCGTCTTCTCATGGTCGGTATGAGGTTGTCAATGATCGCTTGAAGCATCATGTTCCATTCCTCTTGTAGCGCTATCACATCTGCTGAGTCGTTGCTGGCGGATGGCGACGTTCTGCCAGGCGTCTCCCGTAAATGTTCCACGTGTGTTCGATCGGATGTAGGTCCAGGGACTGTGCGGATCAGTCATGCTGTTCACTCCCCAACACCTCAGCGATGGCCGGTGTGCAATGAGGTGTGGTGTTGTCGTTCGTGGAGAGGCACTCGTGGCCCACAGCACCTCGAGAAAGACGCACGTTAGGAAGAAGCAAGCACGTACAATAATAGTCGCCAGTGACTCAACTTCTATGGAAGTTGTGGAGCTCCGCACAGCTGCCAAGCATTATGCCTCCCCAAACAAGAATACCGTCAGTCTGAAAACGGTATGTTTCAACGATGTTGGAGGGGTTATTACGTGTTCCTCGTTCTCTCCAGATGTATACAGGTCGGGAATCGGTAGTGTGACTAAATCGGCTCTCATCCATAAAGTGCACTCGACCAAATTGCTGAGCTCCTCCGTACTTTCCTTTCCGATACCACACAGTGTATTCCATCTCTAGTTGTTAGACATCAATATTACACATCGTGCTGGTCGCTGAGAGACCAAACCACCTGTGTGCAGTCTCCTGGCCATGGTAAAACATAATATATGGCGTGAAATAGTGTACTGATTTCACCCATCCGTCTGTTGTCTATCTCTCCTCGCCTTTAGGACAATATACCGGTCATCCGCTTGCATGGTTGCTTGTAAGCGACCACAATTAAACCTTCCTTTCAGCTGTTCGTGTCTTTCTAAAGGCCGTCCAAGCTCGTGATATAATACTGTGTACGATCCCAAACTCCTCGGCCACAAGAGCAACACTTCGATATTCTTCCAACTTCCGGAAGACTCGACCTCAAGTAAAGTCATCTAGATGTTGCATTTGGAGCTGATTTGTTGGTCATATGAGACATAAGACAGCAAATCGACGTCGTTCAACCACTCTGAGGGTACACCACGCTTGTGCTTTACACCTCTCGCACACGCGAACAGTATGCCACGTTCCGTATATGTGCATGTCTTACCCGTACGGGACCCTAGGCGACCTCGTGATTGGTCTTTTCGTAGGTGCTGTGTGTTCGTTCCATTATTATGCAACACTCTCCTTTTCACCCTTTTTTTTCCGTACCGGTGTACATATCACGATTAATGAAGATAGTGTTGAGCTGCGAAAATTTCACTGATCTAGTCATCAAAGATTTGATATGCCTTAAAAGTGTAATGTTTCGTTAGTATGAAACCTGAACTACCATTTGTGTAGTAGTATCACGAAGATCAAATGCATCTTTCACTGATCTAGGTATCAAAAATGTTCTATGCATTAAAAGTGTAATGTCTTTTTGGTAAGAATCCTAAACTACCCGCAGATCATGTAGACGTGTTAAGTGTGTTCAAGTGCCTAATTTTGTTCCGTATTTTAAAGTTAATTCACTATTTTGTATTATAATATCTTCAAATCTTATTAAAATTCTAAAGCAGTTTTAAAATATTTTATTTCAGGTGAAGTGTTTCTCGAAGTTTTAGGAGCGCCACAAAGAAATGTCTTGAATGTCTGGCAATATGTTGACTGGCGATCAGATTATAACTTCTCGCTTTTCGAAATAAAATTACTGTCAAACTCCTAAAAGAGATTTCACAAATTTTTTTTGCGAATATAAAATAATAATTTGAGCCTTAGCCAAGCATACTCATAATGCAACATTTTGAATTTTGTTTCACAAAACATATCAATTAAAAATTCCTGTAACTTCTGTAATTATTTTTTCTAAATTAATTTTCTATAAATTTCATACTTTCATCAAACTATTATTTGATGTAATACCACATAATTACAAAATACCCTAAACATATAGAAAGTAATTTTTGGCACTTGAACGCCCTTATAACACTTCTGCTGATGAAACACATAAGGGCGCTGTCTACCAAACCCCGGGGTTTAAAAGGAAAATCAATGTTAAGAAAATTCTTTCTCAAACATAAATATAGCCGTTTCAAGAAGAAAAAAATTAGGTGGCATTTTTAAAGGTATACTGGCACGTTAATAAATCTTCGCATTTGTAATAACTAATTTTATCTAATGTTTGAAATTAATAGCATTATTTTACGAAAAAGCTACGCAATAAATAAATTTGTTGAATATTTCTTAACGTGGTGGTATTCTCTGAAAAAAGTTGCGTTGAATATTTTAATGTTTGGAACAGTTATTTATAAAATTTATGGACTGAAAAGGAATTTCTTTAACATTGATTCCCCATTTAAAGTCCATTGTTGCAGGCTTCGAAGACAGACCCCTTAATGCAAAATATTTTGAATAAAGGATTTTTATATTACCAAGTTACTTTTACGACGACTCTTCTTTCGGCTCAAATAAAACTCCTCAGACTCAGTGACAGTGGTGCTCAGAAATACAGTGCTCGCTCACGTGAGACAAGGCTACGAGCTTGAGTTCCATCATTGGAAACACATTGTTTATTGTCATATAGGCCTACTTGTCACGCGTTTGATATACACTGAAGAGCAAAAAAACTAGTACACCTGCCTTATATCGTGTAAGGCCCCCGCGAGCACGCAGAAGTGCCGCAAGACGACATGGCATGGACTCGACTAATGTCTGAAGGTATGCAGGAGGCATTGAAATATGCGCCAATTTGAGAAAGGGTTGCACGTTTGTTACGTTTAATGATTCTCGTCAGTCGTCGTTTGTCCCGTTCGTTCACGATCTTTTTCCGGCCACAGCGATGTCAAAGATTTTATGTTTTACCGGATTCCCGATATTCACGGCACACTCGTGAAATGGTCGTACGCGAACATCCAAATGTTATCGCTACCTCGGAGATGCTATGTCCCATCTCTCGTGCGCCGACTATAACACCACGTTCAAACTCACTTAAATCTTGATAACCTGTCATTGTAGCCACAGTAACCGATCTAGCTGCCAACCGCATCGCGTTACTCTGATTGGTTCCATACCTCTGTTATTTGCATACGCACGCCTATTTCAGTTTTTTTGGCTCTTAAGTGTATAAGGACTATACTGCTGTAGTGTAATCGCAGTTTCCTCACACTTTTCAAATCAAACGTTTTCAAAAATTACGCCATGTGTGAAGTCTTTTGTTGTTTCCTAAATATGTCACGTATCACAACCGTTTTATACTTGTGTTAACATAAAACTGTTTAATTTTTTTTTAAATTGAACTTGTTCATAAATTTCATTTATGTATTATAGTAATTCATTTAAAATAAATAATAATAAAACCAGAAAGAAAATAATTCTTTTAGTAATGGCTAGTAAAGAATAATTAACACACAAAATAGTATTAAACTGAGTAGGCACCAATGAGATGCGTTGTCAGTTCGGTGCATAATTCTAGACTTAGTTAAGATTTGTTTGCATGAGGCGGAGGAATATCCCGAAAGTAGAACTTTGTCGTGTGGCGGTTTAGGGATTATAGCACGACATTCGCTCACATCCATCACCCCCTCACACCACCCCCGCATAGCGCACTTCGCTGGCACCTACGAGACGGCACGTGGGACCACAGGCAGGTGGAAAATTCCGGTACACGTGGCGTAGGCCTTCTCCCTTCACCCCCTTCACCAAGGACACCTCTCGCTCCCCGCGAGATCTGTGGTGTGCAGGGCTTTTTCGAGTTATCAGCAAATTATCACAGGATACGCACCAAGGAAGAAATACTGACGAGCTGTATTGGTGCCGAGGTATTACCCCCGCCCCTCCCCTCCTTCCCACCCCTACAAGGCGCCACGTGCCGACAATTAAGCGAGGACACGTGTGGTGGAAGGCTTTGTTCGGAGCTCTTCCACCTCACCCCCTCACACCTCCTTCCCACCCCTA
>NQII01001641.1:344076-436900 GCA_002778355.1 Clitarchus hookeri | reverse complement strand
AAGTGTTGATGTTGTGTATTTGTGAATATATACGAGACAATATATTCGTACTTCAAAATACAACAGTAATAGTCTACCTCATTACAATACCCACAACCTCCACGCACTTTATAGTCGGTGCCTGGGGGACATTAACTCTGACCATATAAGCCGCCATGTCTTCAACAGTGTACCTAAGAGAGATGAGTTAACTTTATCAGGGATTTATAAATGTTAGTATTAGCTGCGAATGAAGTATATAACTTGACCACAACTCATTTGTTGTGACAAAACAATTTTTTTGTTAAACCCAAGTACAAAATGCATAAAAAAAATTTTTCTTTACTTACAAAATTTTAAAGCAGTGAATTAAAGTGCTTGGTTTGAAAGGTTTATTCGTAAAAATTTTTAAACTTTATTAACAGGGATTTATTGTAAAACGCGATGCTCTGAACCCTGCAGCGGAAAGTCTCTTTATCCACTACACTGCACGGGCATGTTTGACAATGGAGTGGACCAGATGGCAGCTTGGTGGAACTCTCTGTCCTCGTCCTCCCCTGGTTCTTGCATAGCACATGAACATTCGGCACCTTCGTTCCATTCCTCCAGCTGCCTAAGACGCGAGAAGTTTTGCAATCGGCTTAGATGACAAGAGGGTAAGAGGGTTTTGAGTAACTACCCCATCCGTCCTCAACTGCTGCTGCTTCGACCTCCCCTTCCCCCCATCCACTCCAGAGGAAGCAATGAAACTGTTTACCAAATGTGCATTAACGCTAATACCGCGCCCTCTCCCCTCCCTGCACCCCACCCCCTCCGTAACAAAACTCTTTTCCCCTCCCTTTTCGTCAGGCGAGTCGGTCGAGTTCGTATTGGGGGGTAGGGGTCCAGGAGAGGCAGATCGCTTACCAACTTCATCGCCCGTCAAGGGCTGCAGACGGAAAGGGGGGAAAGGGTGCGGCGGCATTTGAAATTTCTACTCGGGAGCGGACTGGCATGGTGCCATTTCGTCCACTTAGGCTTAAAGTTCCGCTGGAGTAGTAGGAATGACGCATGGCTGAGCCCTGCTCCGTGCGGGGTTCGCACACGGCTTACGTCGTGCTGATTATATCTTACGGATGCTATGGTGCGCACAGTCATTCTGAAGACCAAAAATAATACCTCAATATCAAAACATTTTGCTGTCTCCTAGGGTGTGCGCTGACATGCAATTATTGGTCGCCCGATTGTTTAATTACCCGAGTGACAGGGTCTTGCCGTCTGCCGCTATATATTTCAGAAAAACAAAAATATTCGATTAAATGTCAAATTAAAAATTTATTATTATTTAGTTGTGTACTAAGATCTTCCGTCATTGTTTCTGCAACAAAACGTAGTCATTGGTTGTAATAAAATTAATCGTTTTTTTTTCTCCCCGACATTGAAAACTTTTGAACGGTTCGGCTTAGATTCTGCAATCAAATAACGACTGCCTCGTAGCATAAGCATAAAATATGACACAACGCTATGGTTTCAGCAGTCTGTGCTTAGCTGCACAGTACATGGAAAAATTGTGTATATAAATTTAAGCGTATAGAAAATAATCGTACATGCAACAACTTTTTCAAGGAGGAATATAATTTCTCAATAATTTGAAATATAATTTTTTTCGCAACAGTTTGGATAAAGAAATTATGTGTAATTCACACTATCTAGCTTTTAACAGAAACTACTAACAGTTTTGAAGTCATAAACTGTTGATTTTTTTGCAATTAATCTTCAGTTTTTACGAAATAATTGTGTCAATGTGATTTTTAATATATTTTGATTTTTTTTTCCTTCTAAATTAGGCTAACTGTTTAGGGAAATCAAGCGATGATACTGGAACATTCCTGTAGTCTGGAAAACTAAAGTGTCCAATCGTCACATAACTGTTCAGAGTTTTATAAATATATTGCCTTATTATGAAGGTTAGTAAAGGGCAGGTTAGCTCTGCAGTGATTTTGGTGATGCGTTTAGTTGGTTGAATGACAGCATTTATTTATTACGTAAAATTTGTTGGCAATAAAAGATACTTACCAAAACGCTGAGTTACGTAGCACAGTTGGCAATATTCCAAACTCTGAAAACGAAAAAAAGCTGTAGATCTTTGTTTACGGAGTTTTAAGGCACTTCAGGTCATTATTTAGTTAGCGTGAAAGAGTTGGATACTAACATTCACTTGGGGAGTATAATCTTTGCAATACTGATCTGACAGAATCCATATTTTCCCGTTTAATTCATACAGCGTTCTACGCAGTTAACAATAATAATTCAAACACTATTTTAGAAAAGAATATAGAATTAAGGTTTTCAAAAAGAATACAATAACTATAGTCGGTTCACGACTGGAAGAAACTTTTGAAAATCAACCTATGAAAAAAGACCCTAGCTGTTAGCGACATGCATATAACATTACAAACAGCGGCGAGCACGGGTACAGTTATGCCGTTAGGTTGCAAGCACAAAGAGAGGAAATAGTTCCAAAGTTTGAACGTATTTGTTAATTTATCGCTTGCAAATGGGTGTCGGAAAGACTTGTATCTTATTATGCCAATTATTAATGAGGTGATGCTAACGTATTTAGATTTCAACGTTTCTTGCATAGTCACATGATCACGCTCAAGGTGAAAGTAACGTGGCCATTTGTTTACTAACCTTCGTTCCTTGTGTTGTTGACACACATGCCAGAGAATTTGTGCGATTATTTTGGTTAACCTATACTAATTCATTTATTTGTCTTGTTTTACTGATATCCGCTCTTTATTATTTGGTTTTTAATAACGTATGATTATAATTTGTGCTCAGTTTCTCGTTGTACTGTTTTTATGTGGTTCGTGAACGTGTCTTTCCTTTGCCATTCTATTCTAACGTTGCAGCATTTGCACACAAGAATTGTTTTCACATTGTCGAAGACGTAGAATCTTTCACTCGCAAACTCTGCCGTCATGTCGAAAACCATCACAACCATTTTTAAATAACGTTTTACAACTGCGCGAAACATCCGACTCAGTCTACCACCACGCGATTTTAACGTCTGTAACAATTTAGATCAATACTGAAGATCTTGCCTTCGATGTACGGGAATTTATCGAAAGTCACTAACAATCGATTGTAAATAGACAACACCTATCGATTCATCAAAATACTCGCCTTTTGGGTTTATAGAATGAAATGTTTTTCGCTGGCATCGCATATTCTTTTGTGTGAAATTCTGAAGATTAAAAACTTTACGCTTGTGGAATATCCATTAATAATATATACATGACTTTTATAATGGGTACGTGCATGTACGAACACATGTTACACACACACACACACAGTGGAACGTAAACATTGCATGTAAACATTGTCATGTGACTGCCACATGACAGTCACATGGCAATGTTGGTTTACCTTTGGCGGAAGGATACGAAATGGGCTTGAAAGTAGATATTTAGCAGGGCTTCAAGAAAGTCACTTCCAGTCGTGAACCGACTATACGTACACTTCTCTGCACCAGAACAAACATCGCTGGTGTCTCGTTTCTTCTCTCAGACGCGGTTGTAACTACGAGAACGCGTTACGCTGAAGCATAATTGCGTCCGATTACCGCTTGCTGTTAAATACAAGACTCTGCACTCCAAGTAGAGAATAGTAATTAATGGGTTACCTGGAATCCCACGTTTATTCAAAAGCCTGCTTAAATGTTCTAAACGAATTTACACCTCCTTGGCCACGCAAAGAAATATACGAGACTTTGGGTCTAATACTTCCCTCGTTATTCTGGCCTTGTGTGCCAACATTTCGAGAGGCGGGTTTTTTTTTTAATTTCGGTTCTTTATTCTATTGTAACACGTTATTAGAGGGATCGCGCTCGGGTGCCCTCTTTCATTTCCGTAGCAGTTGCGTTTAATTGCAGTGCTCGCGCAGCCTAGCGGTGTAACCAGCAACTTCATGCGATGGCTGGAGTTCTAGAACTGCAAGGACCTATGTCGCTCACAAGCAACTCGGTCGGCTGCCTAACCTCAACAAGAGAGAAGAGAATACAGTTTTTTTCTTTGCCGTAACTTTTGTAAACATTTTTCTTAGGACTACGTTTTATAAGTGGGCTTTAATTACGGTTACCAGTCCTTCAAAAAAACAAGCATTAAACAGGCCATTGTGTACGTTTCCTCTACCCTTTGGAATACAACTCTCGGAAATAAAGTTATAGAAATTGAAACCGCCGTCTTACAAATATATCACGTTAAGTTACTTAATTCAACCACTGTTATAATAATATTAGTGTCTTCACATTGTTTCGTGCAAGTATTGAAATTTTGTTGGCCCCCGGCGTATTTATTCTGATTTATGGTCAAGTTTTCACAACGTTTCAAAATAGTTGGGTGGGTTCCAGATCAACAGGAAATTGCCAACTTTATAATCATACTTGCATAATTGAAAATATAAATACGTGAATATTAAGCAGTGCACATTAGCACTAATTCATAGCTACAAACAAAGAAATATTTTACATATGTATTGCATTAAAATATGTTATTTTTTAAGAATAAATTGTATTAAAGATGTTTACTCAAAGGTGATAGTAATTCACAAAATCTTTGTGAAAACATTTTTTTTTCTACATTTGCGTATTTTAAAAGTAAATTAACGTAGATGCATCTACTTTAAAGATGTTTAACTCTGACCTCAAATACTTGAAAGAAAATATCTAAACGAGCTCGGTTCAACACCAAATCACAATAATGGTGTTCAAGATTAGTGACAAAAAAATTGCTCCCACATATATGCTAATCACTGCAAAAGAAATAATTTACTCATAGTAGGATCGGAAACTAGATTTAACTTAACATTATAGCTGATAGGTTAGATATTAATTAATATCGTTTGAATGATGTCGGCGATTTTGGCGGGCAAATTCATCACTTGGACGGCAGATCTCCGGTGAAAACAGGAAGAAAGGTTGTTGGTAATGAAAAGTTGCTCGCTGTCGCCTACGATGTCTACAATGCTGCAAGATGTTTTTCTACTCTCGTGAGTTTTCTGAACAACGCTTCAGGAACAATCAACCCTAATTAAATTGAATTATTTGACATCGGATTGCACGGAATTTAACATAAATGTCTGGTAATTATGAAGCCAAATTAAATTACGATAAGAGTACCGGTGAGAATAAANTGCACGGAATTTAACATAAATGTCTGGTAATTATGAAGCCAAATTAAATTACGATAAGAGTACCGGTGAGAATAAAATTTTTTATTCAAGCTTCGCAACCAAAAAAAAAATTTAATCGTGTGCATCTGATTTGATGTCTGCCTGGCAAAAGTATATGAAGAATTATCAATACAAAACGAAGCATTCATAATTGTGCTTTAATGCAATTTGTTCGTAGCTGTGCCATAAACTATTGTTCAAATAAATTAATTACTCATTACACATTTCCAGGTTCAGTAACAACATGTACGGTTTATATGAGGAAATGTTTAACTTACTTATGCAATAATCATCAAAATAACTAAAGTCGGATGCTATTTTAATTATGTTTCAGTTAATTATCAATCTGAACATAATCTGTTCTTAATAAATCATTGACATTCACTAATAAGTACCGTCAGAGTGACAGCAAACAGGGAAATATTAAAAATAATTTTAATGAGGCCATTAAGTTACATGCAAGAAAATACCTGCAATCAAGTAGAAGTGTGACAAAACTACAAACACGAATGAGAGAGTTTTGTGTCGATTCCAACTACGTTAGGTATAAAATACGAATACATTTATGTAAATGACCACTAATTAAAGCATAGAACATTACATAACAATTCTGTACATTTGCTGTTTGTCAGCCTCTTATTTTCGTCGCGCTGAATAATAAGCNTCATAGAACATTACATAACAATTCTGTACATTTGCTGTTTGTCAGCCTCTTATTTTCGTCGCGCTGAATAATAAGCAAACATCCTAACTATATGTTTGTTTGTTTGTTTGTCCCTCTTTCATGTCGTAATGGAGCAACGGATTGGCGTCATTTTTTGCACAGAGATAGTTTGAGGGCCGGGAAGTGACATAGGCTACTTTTTATCCCGAAAAATATCTCATTCCCTCAGTAAAAATCTTTTAGTAAAAATAGCGCTCGGTGTACAATGCACCGTAAATTTAAGTTGTAAGTGTGGGACGAAAGCACAATGTCACACAAAAAAGCGACAGAGGCCCTAAACTGAACTCTATGGGATATACGTAACAATGCAGACATTATGGGAGGAATGGTTGTATTACTGGCTGGTGACTTCTGCAAAACTCTACTGGTGATTCAGAGGGGCATACCTGCAGATGAAATCAAAGACTGTCTCAAGTCATCTAGCTAATGAGCAAATGTCAATCAATTCAGCTTGACGACAAATATGAGAGTACACATCTACAATGACGTTAATACATGACATTAAGCTGATACACTATTAAAAATTGGAGATGGGCGGTTAGAAACAGATTCCGAGGGCTGTGTGTCACTAACGGCGGATTCTAGTAATTTAATGCAGAGCGATACGGAACTGATTGCTAGCGTTTACCCAGATCTACAAAGAAATATAAATGACGACCAGAGGCTATTAAAAGAGCGATTCCAGTACCAAAAAATGACATCGTTAGTGCTCTGTTCTGTGTTCATGATAAGTGTCTGTCTACTACCAAATACCGTTATTACACTCTATAAGTTTGTTACTATAAAAGCTAGTATAATATAAATCAGAATCCTTTAAAAGTGGAAAAAAGTTGGTCCCCAGCTTCTCTGCGGGATGATATGGAACACATTGTCTTGGTAGAAAGCCATATGATGTTTGAGAGAGAGAGAAAGAGAGGAGAGATAGAGAGAGAGAGAGGAGAGAGAGAGAGAGANTAGAAAGCCATATGATGTTTGAGAGAGAGAGAAAGAGAGGAGAGATAGAGAGAGAGAGAGGAGAGAGAGAGAGAGACACACACAAACACACACACATACACACACACACACACACGGCTGTTTATCGGAGTCCTTACAGATTTATAAAAACATCCGAAGTGAATCAGCTTAGCTATAAATACTGCCTACGTATAGTCTATTCACAGTTTCGCCACACTTTTTGAATCAAACATTTAAAAAAAATACCCCACGTGACGTGTTTGATTGTTTCTTAAATATGTAACTTATCAACAAGCGTTTTACACTTGTGTTAACATAAAAGTAACTTATCTTTCTGTAAATGTAACTTTTACTTACATTTTAGATGCAATATCTGATTTATTCCTAATACGAAAAAAGACAAGAGGGAAAATACGTGTGTTGATGTTACCTAGTAAGAAATAGTTCTTATGCAAAATATTGTTACTCTGAGTGCACACGAAAGCGATATGTTAGCCCACTGGTGTAGTTTTCTGATTATTGTTTTTCTGAGGTGGAGGAATATCCTGGAAGTAGAACTTTAACAGGGCTTCAGAAAAGTTGGAAGTAATTGTGAATGGAGTATAACTCGGGCAGTAGCTGATTCAAGTTCATTTGCACAAGTTTTCTCTGTGTGCTCGTTTCTTGATCTCGGCATGCTTACAGGACGACGAGGTCCACTGCTGGAGTTACAAGCATTAACAGGTAGCGAATAAACAAGTATCCATAAAATTTTACATAAGGATGATCAAATCCACAATAATCTTCAGAGTGCTACATGAATTAATTAAAGCACAAGATTGGATATATTTTTTAACTTACCGAGTGAACTTAAAACGATACAAACAAAATAAGTGTGTATCTATTTAACATAATTATTTATTTTAATGAAATTTTGGCCACAACATATGAAAATGAGTTAAAACACCGATTAGTCAAATGTCAACATAAATATTCATTAGTATTTTATTCTTACATTGGGTGGTTTAAATTTAGCATTAGGGTTAACCAGCAGCACAGCCAGGAAAATATATCTTGATATTCTTTAATAAGATTGTTTCAGACGACATTTTGCTCCTTTTAAACAATTCCAAGCACAGTTAACTCAACTCTCACATATTACTATACACAAGTTACTGTAATCCAGCACAAACACTTTAAAATTGTTCTACTTGGGTGTTGCAATAGTTCAAAACAGTTCAGAAAACAAGTTCATAAATATCTAAGTACAACGCAATCACGTTATACAATCGCAATCAATAAACGTATATTATATAGTTTATAATGACTGTTTAAATTAACACACGATTGTTGTGTCACCTACTGGTGGCAGCAGAAGTCTGGGTGCCACAGCCCATGACCGACACTGTACTTCTTCTATGCTGCCCTATTAGCAGTTCAAAGGTCATATAGAAAACACACAGGGAATTATTGATCTCGACTGACTTCCTTTTACTCATTGCTACTACAGGACCACACTGGGATGGGGCAGCTCAGAGTGCCAACCAACATGGTTAGCCCATCCATCGAAATTATCATTGTGGTTACTTTCTCACATTTCATCATTCAATAAAGCTCTCTTCACATCTGTCTAAGTTCGCCAGACCTAGGGGTAGCCTCGTGGGTGTATTCTGATACTGCGAGAAAAACCAAGTCCAAAGACTAACACAAAGGAGGTCCGGGGTTCGAAACAAAGATGCTGTTGTACACCTACTCCCAGCACGACGACCAGTAGATAATTGAAACCCACCACCAACCACTCCAATTTTTGTGTTATTTAATTATCCCCCTCTACCCAAACCCCTATATTCAATTGACTATCTTGTCGAACCCTAACCCAACTACCCCCTCCAGCGAATCATCGACTATGTCACACTTCATTGTTACTCGTACTCACTCAACTCCCTACCCGCCTCAACACACTTGCACAATTTACACACTACAGCCCAACCCCCACCATTACCACTAGACTGCAGTGGTGATTTCGTGACATCAAATTGTTCGCTCGTGATTGGTTGTTGGTCACAAGTTATCTCGACCTCTGCAGATAATTAATGTATCCAAAGATGCACCACATCACAGTACTTCGTCTGATGCGAGAGGTGATAGAACGCTCTCTCTTCCCTTGATTTTTCAGCATTCTGTTTGGTAATTTATACTATGTTTATTTCTTCCATCCAGTTTTGCAGGGTATTACCAAATGTGTTCGTAATTCCAGATATATTTCGCCGCCAAAGTAAAAACTCTGCCTAAAGTTTCGAACACCAGTTTGAACCAGCTAGTTATTGGAAAGTAGATATTAAAGATGAAGCGTTCGTATAATGGTATGCCTTCGACCAACATCCCGACTTCGTCATTGGTGATACCATCGTTGAGTCCAGCTGGAATGCCTATATTGTCATCGATGCTATTCGCAAACCATTAGGGTATTGAAACTTGGAATAAAAGAGACCAATTAGTGTGACAGACAATCTTATCTTCCATTCTCTTCTCAGCCATATTTCCATCATTCCATCAATGTTTCGATATTTCAACCCATCTTTCCAGACGAACATACTAGCTGGCCAACCAAATGTCCTAATTATTTAGACTAACAACCAGATGCAAAGCATATCTCTAAAACGTACCTGATAAATCATATCTGAAAAAAATATCTCAAAAATACGTACCTCATTTACATACATTAAAAAACATACCTTAATAACCATACCTGAATAACCATACCTCAATGATTATACCTCAATAGTCATACCTCAAGAACCGTACCTCAAGAAACGTACCTCAAGATCCGTACCTCAAAAACATACTTCAAAAATATACCGCAAGATACATACCTCAATAACCATACCTCAAAAACCATACCTCAAAAACCATACCTCAATAACCATACATCAATAACCATACCTCAATTACCATAACTCATTAACCATACCTCAATTACCATACCTCAATAACCATACCTCAATAACCATACCTCAATAACCATATCTCAAAAATCATACTGCAAATATCATACCGCGAAAGTCATACTTCAAAAAAATATCTCAAATCATACCTCAAAATATACCACAAAACTCATACCTCAAAACACATACCTCGAAGATCATATCTCGGAGATCATACCTCAAAAAACATTTCTCAAGTAACATACCTCAAAATAATACATCAAAGATACATTTAAAGAAACATACCTCATAAACATACCTGATATGCGAGATTTTAGGCAGATTTTATTTTGGCAGGGAAATGTATCTGCAATTGCGAATACGTTCGTTAACACCCTGCAAAATTTTATGGAAAATATGATCTTAAATAACTTACCATATTGAATGCTGAAAACTCCAGGGAAGAGAGATCTATATGTTTCCTCTCGCATCAGACTATATTAATTATCTGCGGAAGACGATATATGGTGTGACCAACAACTAATCATGAGCAAGTAATATGATGTCATAGTGAAATCACCACCACAGTCTACTGGTAGTGGTTGGGGTTGAGATGTAGTGTGTAAATGGTGAGAGTGTTTTGTGGCGGGTGGGGTGTCACGCGAACGCAAGTAATAAGGAAGTGTGACATAGCCCATGATTTGTTGGAGAGGGTAGCTCGGTGGGTTGGGGTTGGACTAGATAGACAATTAAATGCAGTTGTCGGGTGGAAAGGGTGATTAAATAACACATGATAATTAGAGGGGTTGCAGATGGGGGTCAGCATTCTGCTGGTCGTCTTTCTGGGAGTAAGTGATCCGCCATATTTGTTTCCAACCTCAAACCTTCTTTGTGTTATTCTTTAAAAAATTTACATAACTTTCGAGTTTTACATATTTTTCATTAAATTTTAAAAAATTCTCCCTATTTTTTTTACTATTTTTTTTATTTTTCCGTTTTTAAATTTGCCTAGGATTGAGGTGGACGATTATGATGTTTTCCCCTTTTAGGGATTTTTTACAGTTTTTTATTTTTCTTGATTTTTATGCTTTCGTTTATTACAATATAAATGTCAAAGTCACAAATATCCAACAATGGTGGTTGTGGATGTAATTTATGGTTTGATTTTTACAAAAATGTACGTCATTTGGGTTTTTTCTTATTTTTCCTTTAAAGTTATCCGGAGTTCAAGTTCATGGAAATTCAACATGTTGGTCTGGTTTATTTATATAATTTTAACCTTATTTAAAAATTTTTAAAAAGAATTTTGTGATTTTTCTCGATTTTCAACTTTATGGTTTGGTTACGGCGAAGGTCACCTGGGTCAAGATCGAAGTCATAGGCATCCAACATGTCTGCCAATTTCATTCATGTAATTTTTCCTTAATTTTTAACAATGTCTTGTGATTTCAGCGATTTTCGTTTCAAGGTCATAAACGGGTTAATGTCATGCGTGTAAGATCAACCGCTTCCAAGATGGCGGCCGGGTGACGTCACTACTTGGTGGCTGGTTGACATCGAAGCTAAACTACATTCGTAATTGAATGACATTCAAAATATGGGAACAATTTGTTATACTTATAAACTAAGATAATTTTCATCATTCAAGCTTGAAGGCACAAACAAAATAAAAATAACTTAATCAGTTAATATTGTCCGTGTCCCTAAGCTACCCGTTTCATGATAAATATTCAAGTTGTTACATTTCTGTAAATAACAGCAAAAGGAAGCCCTTACATATATTTTTACTTCAAACGTTTTATATCATATACGTGCGATTTTCATATCCAGATGATATTATTTCACGGTGTTTTAAATTTCTTATACAGATGAAAGTTTTTCACAGTACGTTAACCAAGGATTTATGCAAACATTTATTTAAAAAATGTTCGGTTCGCTAAAATTTAAAATGAAAACACCGTTAATATCCTATCACTACATAATGATTCACAAAATTCGTCAAATTAGCCCCGTGATTGGATTTAACTATTTTAATAATGAAAAAATATATGTTTGTAAAAAAAATTTAAACTGAACATCGTGCGTTTTTTTTTTCTGTTTTTTTTTTTTTTTTTTGTGAAAATGAAACTAAAATAATTTTTGAATGTTTCGCTCGCAGTTACATTAAAAAAATTTTTTAAAAATATTTCTTAATCATAGGTATGGCTTTTGTTTTTGACTCATCAGTATCACATCACATGTTCAAGGATTTTCTTTTTGACTTTGTTTTTAACGAATAATCATACCACTTTTTAATATCATTGAAATTGTTGCAATTTACGAGATATCACGTTTTGCGCCTGAGAACTTCTCTCTCACCTTGTTATTTTTACAACGGAACGCTCAAATTCACTAAATTTCAATTAGAAAACACAACAAATCCACGCTTGAATTGTCAAAAGCAGGGTGGCTGTTTAACCCAACCTACCCACTTCAACTCCGTCGTTCGCTTTCCCACAGTGTGGGAAAACTAGGCCACGCAAAGTGTGAAGAATGCGACCACGGAGTAGCTAGAGAAGAGCGGGAGACAGACATATGCATCTGGCATGGTAGTAGCATAAATAGTGAAATCAAAATTAAAATTGGTAATGCACACACCGTAAACAATTTTTTTTTAACGACTCACAAATAATATTTTATTGCTTTTGTGCATTTTGTTTCCTCGACTTTGTGCACGAAAACAGTGCACTGCAAATTTAAACTCGCAAATATATATATATATATATATATATATATATATATATATATNGGTAGCCTTATAAATATAATAACAAGAGCATTAATAAATAAACTTTTACTGTCTCTAAAATGTCCTTATCATAAAATAATACTATATACTTTTAAATTTCGATATCCAGTTAACATTATGGAAACACGGCCAAATCTTTGCCTGCCAAATTTAAATTACTTAAATATGTTCCACTTACATTTGTTGCACTAATAATAGTCGACGTACTTTTGTTACGCACGTTCATATATAAGACAGAAACAGGACACAATAAATCTGTCTTCATTAACCAAAGTGCCCTATTCTCACACCACTGGATGAAGGCTCTCTAGCTGATAGTAGGAGAGCTGGCGAACATTTTAGGGTAGGTATTTGAGGTACAGTGAACATTTGTGTAACACCTCTTCTCCAATGTCTGAATAGAGAATAGAACACCTGGCTTAGGGGTTGTGAAACCTAGCCAGTCCTTGAATTTTTGAATTTGCAAACAATTTATTTGCCAAAACAAACTCCTTGGAGCACTTTGAAATTTTAATACCTTTAAATATAACATTTAATTTTAAAAAATTTAATGACCAGCCAGACTATTTGGTTACGTTGAAAATGTTGCCAGACGGTTTCTAAATAGTATTTCGTGAATATTGAAAAAATATATTTGAGGCACGCTGAAAATTACACAGAATAATCATTGTTGTCACAAAATGATATTTATAAAAAGACAGGCCATTCTGATGGGTGTTTATACCTGCCAGGTGATAGAGAAAGTTGTACGTGAGTGCGAGTAAGCAGCGTTATGGGTAGGTTTGAGTTAGAGAGAGAGAGAGAGTATATTGGCAGCCAGCTAGCATGAAACGTTCGGCGTTGTGATTGGCCGTCTGAGAGATCACATGACTCAGGGTACACGTACAGTTGTAAGAAACATTTTGGAGAGTTAAAAGATTTTCTTTCGTAGCAATTTGTTTTGTTTCTTAGAATTTTTGCATTATTTTTAAATAAATGAAAGAGATAAGATGTATCTGTATTTAAAAGCGATATAACGTAATAAATATTTTTTTATATTCTTTATTGTTTCCAATTAACTCTCTCTCTTTCGTTTATTTATATTTAAGTGTATTGTTATTTATTATAATAAAATAAATTGAGATTGACGGTCTTGAGGGCAGAAATAATTAAAAACAATGGTTGTAACATTTAATAATTGTGGTTTTATAACGGATTGAACCAAAGAATGAATACTCAAAATAATAACATTGAAATACTTGTATTAACGAAAACATTACATTGGTATAAAAATATAAATTTTTTTTTAATATGTTGTTTTTTCATTAACGGTATAGTCTTCGTCAGAGCTTAAATACTCTTTTTCCTCCGGCCCTTGTTCATTGTCTGAAAAGATAAAAAAACATTTTTATTTCATGAAAAATAAAATAAATAATGCAATTATACAAGAAAAGAATTTTTTGATGTACCTGTAACATTTTCGTCGGTGTTCTCGAGACTTTTATTTTTAATCGCATCTAATACTAATTGCGGCATAAAATCTCCATCAAACCAATATAAATGTCATTCATTGTCCTGTCGTTGCCCTCCATTTCTTTCATTTGTTAAACTACTTGGGCAATGCAAATGTGCATTCCGACAAATACTTGTAATATATTGAGCTCTTAAGAGCTGTTGATGTAATTCAACTTTGCATGGTGGCAAAGTGGAGGGATCACAATATTTTAAAGCTTCTTTAAAAGGCTTTTCTTCGCTGTTAGATTTATAAATTGAGCAGAACATTTGAAATGGCGCTGTATTTATATCTGTAATATATCATTAATATAAAAAATTAAGCGCAATATTTAGATAGTAAATGAAGCCTTTTTTTAATAACTAAAATTTTTGAAGTTTAAAATATTTAAAATCAATGTTAGTTAAACTAAGACTTGCAAATTTATTTTCAAGAAAATAAATATAATACATTTCCTATATTTTAACGAATAAAGTAAATAATTTCATTTAACATATATTTTAAAAGTTATATATATTTTTATTAATTTCCAAAATACTTTAATTATTTGAGTATTTGCAGTTCAAATTTTTTTTCCCCTTTATTAAGACAAATATAAAGATTCAAGGAGGTACTAAATTCGTAGCTGACTAGATGCTGCATCTATTGAATCGAGATATACAATACGAAAGCCGTAAATAAAAGAAGTAATAACGATATATATACTATTGTACTATGTATAGAGTTTTTGTGCAACCTATATACACGATTTATCCTAGTTAGGGGCTTTGAGTGTGTTACGTTATTTATTTATATATTTTACATAATAAAATTTTATATTTTACTATATCTAATGAAGAAGAAGTTACACAGGACTTTCTTGAAGCATTTTCGTCGTAATACTTCTTCATCAAAGCGATACAATTTGTACAGCAGTGGATGTGATAACCTTCCTCTGAATTAACCCTAGATGGCAAAAACAATGTCTCTGTAATGTAATTCATGTTTTTGCCGAATTTTTAGCACTTCAATGCTTTTACCGAGGGTTTTTTTTTACTGAACACAATAATTTTTTTCACCACTTTTTTACGTATAATACAAAACTGATTTGTCTTCTTCCATGATTTATATATATATATATATAATGAATTCGTATTATAAAATTGTAAAATAACTTAACGATGCAAAGAAAATAGAAACACTGNTACTGAACACAATAATTTTTTTCACCACTTTTTTACGTATAATACAAAACTGATTTGTCTTCTTCCATGATTTATATATATATATATAATGAATTCGTATTATAAAATTGTAAAATAACTTAACGATGCAAAGAAAATAGAAACACTGTGGTTGCACGTGTTTCACTACGAATGAGCGTCTTTTAACTACACCAAATTTCCCTTGCAACTGCACGTTTGCCCTGAGTCATGTGATCTCTTAGACGGCCAATCAAAACGCAGAACGTTTCATTCTAGCTGGCCACCGATATACGCTCTCTCTCTCACTCTCAAACTTACCCATAACGCTGCTTACTCGCACTCACGTACAACGTTATCTATCACCTGGCAGGTATAAAGACCCATCAGAATTGTCTGTATTTTTATAAATATCATTTTCTGAGTACAATGATTGTTCTGTGTAAATTTCAGCGTGCTTCAAATACATATTTTTTAATATTCATGAAATAATATTTTGAAAACGTTTGGCAACATTTTAAACCCGAGTAAATCATCTGGCTTTTTTTTTTGTTTAATTTGATGTTAAATTTAAAGGTATTAAAATTTCAAAGCGCATCAAGAATTTTTTTTTTAAATAAATTGTTTCCAAATTCAAAAATTCGAGGGTTGGCTATGTCCCACAACCTCTCAGCCAGGTGTTCGGTTCTCTATTCAGACATTGGAGAAGAAGTGTTACACAAATGTTCACTCTACCTTAAATACCTACCCTAAAATGTTCGCCAGTTCTCAAACTATAAAGTTTTACAAGCAATCAGCAATGGTAAGTAGAAAATTCCAAACCATGACATCAGGAACCTATGACTAAAGCTACATCTTCCATAACTTTCATTAAATCGCATTAAGATTAGCCTAAAGTATACAAGGGAAACAATTTGATATTTACCTATAGTAGTGTAAACATGGCGGTTCTGGAATAACGTATTTTAAATATGGTGATTTGGGGTTATTGGTCGCCTGCTTTGAGCTGACTCGGCAGTGCTCGCAATACTAGGCGTTTGTTAGGAATGGGATTAAAAATAGATTTTTTAAATATATTAAATGGGCTTCAAAAATATATTATTAGATAAATATTAAGACTGCCGAATTTTTTCGTAATCGACATATTTCTTGTGGAATCGTTTTTCTATTCAGCGGCACATTTGTGTCATTTAACGCCATAAATTTTCTTGACCTTTAAACTGTTATTTTTATGGATTGTTCTATTTTTTTATCATATGTCATATTTCGGATGTTGATTTTTTTTTTTTTTTTTTTTTTTTNTTTTTTTTTCGATTTTTGGCTGCAAAAGTTAGTTCCCGAGGCCATTAAACGTCCTAGCAAATAGAATTCACGTTATGTTTGTACAATTGGCCGAAAAGATTGAAAATTGATTTGTTGTTAATCGATTTTTTGACCCGATTTTCAATGCACAGCGATATTCTCCTTTGATATATATCGATGCAATAAACCAATTATTAGGCAAAGATTGGCATGCCAAGAATTTCTGCGAATTGACTGCAGTTATGTCTTCGGAGAGAGTAGTGTTTTTTTTCTCTCTACATGGTTCCCTAATGTGACATGAAACTAAATTATAGACTTAATATTTTCCACCATTTTATTTCAGGTATTTGATTTGATTTAATCTAATTTTAAGAATATTTCGAAATATTCTCATATCACTAATATAAAAAACCGTATATATAATTTTTAAGAAATGTTATAGTTACTATTATAATTAATAGTTTTGGACTCAAGATATTAAACGCTATTATTATCAACCAGGGATCGCTTTAAACTTAAGAGACGCTCTAGTTTTGTAAGGACTTGCGCACAACTGTCAAAAGCCAACAAAACTTGTTAAACCTAGATTTTCCGTCAGAACCCAGCTGTTTTGTCAAATGTCATGCAAAACGGTAACGAAAAGACAGTCAAACAAAAATCCCAAATTATATTAAGTTATTTTTAATATAATTTTCTGTGTCTGTTGGGAGAAGAAAACACCTCCCCCTCGAGTTAGTAATAAACAAAAGAAACATTAAAAAGGCATTTNTTCTGTGTCTGTTGGGAGAAGAAAACACCTCCCCCTCGAGTTAGTAATAAACAAAAGAAACATTAAAAAGGCATTTGATGATTTACTTTAAATTTCCAAAGAAAACTAATTTTATGTATCTGATATCAGACAAAAATTTCTAACAATAGATGTAAAAATAAATGCAATGACTTTATGAAGAAAACTAACCTTATGATTACAAATATTTTTCAATTCAGGTACAAAAGGACTTTCTACAATTCTTCTATGCAAACATATTTCTATAGCGATAATCACTCTAATACGCAGGTCGTATTACGTTAATATATGAAAATTTAGTCATGTGAACATTCAGAGTTTAAACAACAATGCTAATTGTTGTTCCACAACCACTAACAAGAGCTTTATAAGCTATTTAGCTGACAGCGACTTGAAAAGCTGCTTTTTAAATGTTGCCATAGTTTGCTTTTTTTTTCGTGGTTTCTTTACATAATTCATTATTTATTTATTACCATAATTTTATTCTAACTAAATGTTTGAAAAAAAAAAAAGTAATTGTTATAATTAATGAGACTACTTTCAACATTGGTAAAACTAATTTATTAATAATATCTTAAAATCTGAGTTGGTAGGTAGGACTTGTCGTCTCGTTGAAAACAATATCGTTAGAGATGAAACCAGAAACATATGCAACAGTGGTGAGACAATTACAAATACACACTTGCCATAAGCTATTGTGCAATCAACTTTATTACGGAAGTCGTATTTGACCATCAACTTCGAATTTATCAGTCTAATGTTAAGAATAATAGGGTTTAGTAAACAAAAAAATTTACAGGACCGTCATTTAAAAAATAAGTGACTGAGCCACTTAAAACCTGTAAGTTTACATGTCCTCAGATATCATAAAACCTCCATTTTTTTCATAAGACAATTTTCATAAATGGAAGACAAAAATATAGGTACATATTATCACATTTGATGATGAGTATTTAAAATGGTTAATTTTAACTTTTATCTTATCAATTTATTTTATTATAAGGCATTTTGAGACAGCATCAGATTAAGAAGAAAATACCAGAATTGTAGAAGTCTAATGAAATGAATAACTGTTTACAATTGGGTAACTCTTGCGATACTTTTATTTACATTTGAAATAATGCGTGTTTTAGATGACACAGCTTATGACACAGATGGAGAGCCTCCTGCGGATACTCCACCACTTTGTTCATCTGCTGCAACAGCATCCGCTCCCTCACTGCAGATGCCGCATCTTTCTGTGGAGAAATCACCCTACGCTCGTAATTCATCCTCCCCTCTTGCACGAGGTTTGTGTTTTTAAACAAGAGAAAAGCGAAGAGCGGGAGTTAGCTCTTCACAACGTTAGAATGGAAGAAGCTGAGTTGCTTCGCCAAGATGCTGCAAAGGTGCTGGCACTGTAACTGCGGCGATTGGACCACGAATCTGAAAAGCATAACCAGGATATAACCAGGATATAAGGCAGATGTCCGATCTTCACGAGTTTGAATTGAAGCGAAGAGATATGTTATGTGAGCAGGAGCTCTGGCACAGGGAAGAGTCACATAGAGCTACATTAAAATAATAGATTTTTTTTTATTTTAACTATATTTAAGCCAAGTTTTATTTTTCACATTGTTTATCCATGTGAAGAAAGACAGCATAGAAAAATAATGCATCCATGTGGTACCAAACCATACAATTTCCCAACATTGTTGAATGAATCTGTCTAATTGTTTACTTTACTTATGCTTTGTGTTCAGCAGTAACTGGTGAACGTATTAACTCTTAATTACAATCCCCATGAAAATCTTTAGCCTTACCAAAGCTATGTATTTCTAACCATCCCCTATTGTCCTTTGCTGTGTGCAAAACGTAAATATGGTATTATAATTATGTTAAAATTAAATATTTGATATCCGAAATGACAGTGAACACAGTGAAACAACTATAAATTTTCCTATAGTGAAATTCCCTTGCTAAGTAAATGTTAATGGTTATGCACACGCTTTGTTCATAGCAAATAACGTAACTAGTTATTAAGAGGTTTTATCTGTTCAATAGTTATCACAGTTTCTAAAGGATTTGGTTTGACCTGCAGCTTTCATTGTGGTCCCGTTACTTTGCCAACTGATTGTGGAATATTATGAACACATATTTATTTTGTAATCTTTCTGCACAAATATCTATAATATATTTCAGACAGAGTTGTACGTTATTCTCGAGAACATTAAAAAAAAGTGGCCTTAAGCAAGTCTTTATTGTTTGACTTTTTAGAACAATTTTGAAAATAGATGGATAGGTTTTTAATCTTTCTTGTTAAAACAATGGTAATGGGATGTGTTGCTACACTGGTATGTGGTTAGCCTCACATAACATGTCATTATATAAAACTTTTCTGTATTATCTTCTTTATTCTAGCAGGGGCTTTTATGTAATCAGTGCACTTCATGAAAATTATGGATTATGGATAACTAATTAACCAAACATACTCATGTAATAATTTTTTCTCAATATAATATTGTCTGAAAATGAACAACTGAAATTGGCATTGCTTTACCTTCCTCATCTTTTGCATCTCACCATCAACATAATCGGAAATGTCCACTTTTACTCACAATAACAATAATTCTCAAGGTACTTGAAAGATTCTTTTCATTCTTAAAACATAACTAATTTGTCACTGAAGTTATACCTTCATTCTTTGAAAGAAANTAAAACTTTTCTGTATTATCTTCTTTATTCTAGCAGGGGCTTTTATGTAATCAGTGCACTTCATGAAAATTATGGATTATGGATAACTAATTAACCAAACATACTCATGTAATAATTTTTTCTCAATATAATATTGTCTGAAAATGAACAACTGAAATTGGCATTGCTTTACCTTCCTCATCTTTTGCATCTCACCATCAACATAATCGGAAATGTCCACTTTTACTCACAATAACAATAATTCTCAAGGTACTTGAAAGATTCTTTCCATTCTTAAAACATAACTAATTTGTCACTGAAGTTATTATCACCTAATATACCTACATTCTTTGAGAGAACAGAGTTGCTATTTATAATTGTGTGATTTTTAAATTAACATTCTATGTGTAAAGAGAATCCAGTGTACACAACAACACTGCATATTGAATGCCTTGTTATTTACACTATTACTTGAAAGGTCCTGAAGATCATGTACGTTACTATAATATCTTAACAAAGAACTGATATGCTAAATGATTCTGGAAAAAAATGTTTATGCTAGTTGCCTTGGCAGAGAATACCAGTTGCAACCAAAAGCATAATTACCTAGATTTCTCACTTAAATAACTGTGAGCACCGTTACAATAACAGAATAAATGATCCGAATTGTTTATTATACTTTAACCAAACAATGGTTTTTTTCATTGTAACAGATATCATTACTCACTGCAATTATTCATGGAATGCACTATATACCAGTATATTTGTACGAATGCTCTTGGCAAGCTAAATCATGTAATGCGCAGGTTTTTAAGGGTGTTTATAAAGCTTGCATACAATCTGACTGCATTATTTAAATTAACGACAAATGAGAAAGTCAATGCACCAGCAGTGCATCTTTATAAGTAAAAAAAAAAATTATCGTGACTGGTATAAACATTTTGAGAGGTAGACTTCAGTTAGATTATTTTAGGGTACAGTACATCAGAAGAACAGATACTGCTAAGAAATCCGTAATTGTNTAACAAAGAACTGATATGCTAAATGATTCTGGAAAAAAATGTTTATGCTAGTTGCCTTGGCAGAGAATACCAGTTGCCACCAAAAGCATAATTACCTAGATTTCTCACTTAAATAACTGTGAGCACCGTTACAATAACAGAATAAATGATCCGAATTGTTTATTATACTTTAACCAAACAATGGTTTTTTTTTATTGTAACAGATATCATTACTCACTGCAATTATTCATGGAATGCACTATATACCAGTATATTTGTACGAATGCTCTTGGCAAGCTAAATCATGTAATGCGCAGGTTTTTATGGGTGCTTATAAAGCTTGCATACAATCTGACTGCATTATTTAAATTAACGACAAATGAGAAAGTCAATGCACCAGCAGTGCATCTTTATAAGTAAAAAAAAAAATTATCGTGACTGGTATAAACATTTTGAGAGGTACACTTCAGTTAGATTATTTTAGGGTACAGTACATCAGAAGAACAGATACTGCTAAGAAATCCGTAATTGATTTATAGCCAACTTGTGCACAACTCACACAATTATAAAATTATAAAAACAAATTGTGTTGGTGTACAAAAATTTGAAGCTGAAGTCGTGCTATAGGTACTTTCAAACTCTCATATTATATCTCTTACATATATAAACTTATATAACACAAAATAGTCAATGAATCTGTAGTGAAACATAATATTCAATAGTAAAATAGTATCAACAAACATTTCATACTTTGATATATGAAAGTATCGTTTAGTTTAGAATTATATTCAATAATTTCATAACATGACATGCTGCGAATAAACTATTTAGCAATTGTGTATATGATCAAAAACTTGTGCGCCGATTATAATGTGGTTAGTTGGGAAGTTATGAAACATTAGCATGTTTGCTAAATAATATTCATAGTTTTCTATTGTTAATAAATATGTTACCAAACGGAACTAATACACCAGGAGTATTTGCAAATGGCTTTGGCTGCCACTTACAGGATCAGAATTAAAGCAAGAAAATTATAGTATAAAACGAATGAGCTGGGTACGTGTAACATTTATTGAATACTCCCAGGAATTTGTGGTAAGACTGTAATCTATAAAGTAGTTTCAGGTTACAAAATTCGAACAGTACACTGAGAAGGTGTAAGCAAACAGTTGGTCATCAATAAAGTGTCAGTTAATAAATGCATTTCTGGAGCAAACTGCAGCNTGTAACATTTATTGAATACTCGCAGGAATTTGTGGTAAGACTGTAATCTATAAAGTAGTTTCAGGTTACAAAATTCGGACAGTACACTGAGAAGGTGTAAGCAAACAGTTGGTCATCAATAAAGTGTCAGTTAATAAATGCATTTCTGGAGCAAACTGCAGTAAAACGTCCAGGTTCTTGCGGGACAAATCAACCACCACTTCGTCATATTCCTGTTACAAAAAATCGTAGCAATAGACGCATAAATAATTTCACTGAATTCAACATATTATGCACACAGCTTACACATAAAAGATTACCTTAACATTAATGTCTCTGAATTAATTGTAAAGTGATGGCAGATGAACTGAAAATATTACAGCTGGTGCAACCTGCAGATACTAACATGGAATTCATGTGTGAATCACAGGAAACCTGTGTGAACCTAGAATCTCATGCGAACAGAGGCATTTAATTAATCTGTATTTTTGAAATATGTGTACGTTGACCATATCGATATCATCTTTTCGTTCTCTGGAAAATTCAACTTTAATGGTTTCCAGTACGTTTACGTACCAAAATACTTGTACGTCTTACACAAACATTGCCATAAACAATTTAATTACTTATTTTGTATATTGCAGATATGTCGCAGTGCTTTATCAGGCAACTCACTAAATATAAATACAAATATTAAAACAAACCTCCAAGAGAATTCCTTCAACTCGGTCATTTAGCGAAATGCCAACATTAAGCAACACTGCACAAGTAATAATGATTGCAGCAGTTGTTTGCAGTTTATTTCTCACTGTCAACTGCAGACAAGGAAACCGCTTTTTCCAGACACCGGAAATCCTCTCCGCAAGGTCTCTGGTGCGCTTGTGAGCAGTGCTGTATCTGCGACATGAACACTTAGTCGTACACAAAGACTACAGGTACTTCGACAGTTTAAACTTATGTAATGAAGACGTGTGTGGTAAAACTGCAAGTATCGGTACCTTCTCTCTACTTTGGATGGAAAGCATGTTGCAAGACGAGAGTGAACAGATACCGCAACTCTTGTATACCCACCGTCTCTCAACAGTATGCCCGGAGGATGTCCATGTTCAGACTTTAATTTTACGCCAGTGTTGAAAAATATTCTGCTGTCATGAAGGGCAATGGCATACAATGTCCATTATCTGCATGTCTGCACCAACTACCACTTGAAAATTTAAGGAAAAATAACCTTTTCTGTTCCTGTAAAATAACCAGCAATAATGTATCAAACTTAATTAACTGTGCCTACAGTAGGCCTACATAATATTTACACATGCCAACACATATTCAAGTTTTAACCGAAGAAGTTGTAGTATTAAACCTATCAATGTAGGTTATGTTGTGATTCAATCCTGGCATACAAGGGCCACATTAATAACATATGTATCAAAACTTTAGTGTTGAAACAGTAAAGGGGTACATTTACATGCCTTTTCAGAAAATAAATATAAGTTTCCCTAGAAATCAATATAAGTATAGGTTATTTTATGCTAGTTAATTAATCCTTGTATTACAGGTTAGGTTTTATAAATTGCAGCCAAAATGTATGTGGAATTTTGTGCAAATAAATTGCAGAATGTGAATGCATTGTATATTTCAGTACAGAGTTATTTAATTGTTTTTAACAACCTGTATAATTCAGCACGCGCACCACCATGGCTTTTGATATGGATGTGTGTGGAATCCATAGCCCATCTAGCTCCAGGGAAACGTCCAATTTCATAGAGCTTTAATCGGTTTCTGGTGAACTCTTCAGGTCCAGGTGGAAACTTAATCCACTTTTGCAGATTTTCTGCTAGTTGCACAGACACTCGCTTCACTATACGGCAAACAGTTAAATCATGGATGCCGGAAAAGTCACCGCAAAAAACATATAACCATGCAATATAATGTAATCTGGATTGCATAAAATAAACATATATAAATATTGACATATTTTATTTTCATTACATGTTGGCATATGAACTGCTTCCATAACCTAAAAGGTTAGACTTCTGAAACTGCAATAATTCCCAACTTCTTAGGTTATTCTCGAAATAAAATTTCCTTTCAAATATTAGCTGTACCAGGTACAGGCCATATCAACATGCATGTAAAACAAATTGAAGTTTGGTAGTGAAACACGTGCATTATAAATGTGGTTAGAAAATATCTTAGTAAACACATATAACATACAACTTACCTGGAAACTGCCGCTGGTATAAAATCTTAATGCCACAAGCAATTGTTGCATCGGCCTAAGTAACAAACCTCGCCGATGTCGGCCTTCTATTAAAAGCAACTCCACCGAAGAGTTTCTTTCGAAAAACAATATCTCCGGTGAAACTTTCTCCCAGGCAGGAAGTCCAGTGAATATGCTCTGTCTCTCACATATCGGCGAGGTCGTGGTTCTTCACCATTTTGGTGTTCTTCCTCAAAAAACTCGTCAACAGTATCAAAAAATTCTACATCACCATATAGTAATATTGCCTCCATTTTTATCTAAGGGTGGTCTGGGGGCCCTTAAAATAAAACAAAGATTTCCCTTTGATTTCACTTTAAACATGTTTCTGCAATGGAAAGTCCTTTGATTTTTCTGAGATTGTACTGTCCCTTGACTGTGAAATTGGCCTTGAGTCTATAAAATTACATCAAAGGGACAGCGCGCCGCATTTGTGCACACTAAGTTTAATAATATTTTGCATGAGAACTATTTGTTACTATGCATAACCAACATACTTATTTCCTCTGTTGTATTCATATTAATAATGTATTAAATATTGAAGCGTGTAGATAAAAAAATGAACAAAAAGTCAATGTCATCAAACATAAAATAATTTTATGTTAACATAAGTGTAAAACTCATGTGGTAGATGACATTTTAGGATACAACGAAACACGTCACACGCGGGGTGATTTTTCAAATGTTTGATTAAAAAAGTTTGAAGGTACTGCGAATAATTTTGACGGGAGGGAAGCTTTCTCTAACTCTACCGTGCGTTTCTTCGCTCCCGAAAGTGTCCGCGTGACACAATTTGGTGGGTGGGGGGGGGCAGACACCCGGCATTTTCAGGACGCAGGAAAGAAGTCCACAGGACTTGTAAATTGCATGTAGAGAAAGCGAGAACATCCTTTCAAGAGATTTTCGGATTATGTGAAATAGGATGGTTCGCGAGGGGATGGGATTTGAACCAGGGAGGTGGGAGAGGGTGGCTTGTCGAGTAGCACCTCGCGTCCCTTTTCCCATCCCCTCCTGTGACCCTTCCACTTCCGCGCCTGCACTGTTCCCACGCTCCCCATTTTTTTTCCTACCCCCTTCCCACGTGACAGCGATTCCCACGCGGAATCCTTCAGGCTCGACTTCACCTCGCATGAAGAAATTCTTCGTTTTCGTGCCATAATTTTATTCATTAAGAATGTCTGACTACAGAAGGTTCACAAACTACGAGTTGTCTAATATTTTTGGTTCGTAATTTTACTACGTATTTTATGATAGTTGTTAAAAGGTTGGGACGTAGCTATATTTAAAAGACTGCGTTATGCTATTTCTGGCAAAATTTTACGTTGATATTTCGGATTTCAAGTCATTACGGCAGAGTTAGGCAAATAACTGAGCTTTCAGAGTAACGGTTTTCTTTTTCTGAATTTTTCTTCACGGAAACTTAAATTGGCAGGAAATGACAAAAAATCCAATATAGAAGGTGACGCCGAGACTTAAAGGGTGAGTAATCTTGTGACCGAAGACTGAGTGCTCAAAATTATTCTAGCTAGACGGATACAGGATAATATTCTGTAATTAAAATATTAGATTATTTCATTATTTAAAACTGGACTCACAACCATCCGTCGCATACATCAGTCGCCCGTCCGTTCTGCGGTCACGTGATCTTCAACCAATCGCAGGCTAACTTTTTTCCTATCCGTCCATTCGTCAAATATTTCCCATAACTTTTGACTTTCGACCGACGGACGAAAGGGCAACCGCTTTCTTGACGACATTCCGTAAATGTGAATACGCACTCTCAAATAAAATGCGTGGCGGTGGATATGTGTTTATATACCTTTGGTGGTAAATTCAGGAATTTAAACCCTAAACAATTATTCACTTATAATTCTCACCACGTAAATAATTATTTTTCCAAAATGTTTCTCTCTTTGGAAACGTAATTCCAACTAAAATATTCCTTCAACTAAAAAAAGATCACGACGTTAAGTTATCACACTGAAATTTTGCCGTACAGAAGGATTGACGGACGACGGATTGTTTCAGAATCGCTTTGAACTGACGGATGAATACACTGACGGATGACTTCCGGACGGACGAACGACTTATGGGTGCAACGGATGGCTGTGAGTCCAGTTTAAAATCAGCGTAAGTTTCTGTATAATCAAATCCCTATTTGAAGGTTATTTATGATTATTAGCATGTTTCTTTAACTCGAAATGCCAAGTTATAAAAATCTGAGTAATAGCGTTTTTTATAAGATAGGGTATGTTTGTGTGCCAACATGTAAAAGCTCAAACTCAATGTCAAATATTATTTCAATTACTGGGTCATCAATTTATAAGACCAATTAATTATATTTTTTTACAGTTTCAACGAAAAAGCACAAGTTCATCACAGCATATATAAAACGGAAGAGAACCATGTTTTTTTTTTCGTGGAGTTGGCATGTACGCGATTTAAGTCACACTAGTTGAAAAATAAGTGGTGCTATACATGGAATTTACACATATGTTTTCAGATACTTTCAAAACATACATCTCTTTAGTTTCGCCAAGCGCTAATTTATGTTTATGCCTTGCTAAGATCTCTAGTAGCCATGTAGGAAAGTACTTGCACACAAACTGAAACGAATAGAGCAGCCTGTTGAAACGAAAAAATTTAGAGTGGCAGGTTTTGGAATTGAATTCTGGATAAGGATTGTATGCGTCTCCCATTTAAAATGTAAGTTAACATTTAGTTAAGTTCGTAAGGTCCCTTATTTCTACCTCCATGTAATCTACTTTTGTTTTTATGTCACCCACTAAAGGTAGGACCCTTTCTTATAACCCCCGCACCAATCCTTTTTAATCCTCTTCAATAATCCACAATCAACAGCAATATTCCGCAATCCTCACTAATCGACCTCGCCAATCCTTCACAATCTTCACCAATCCTCAGCAATCCTCTACACCAATCCTCAGTAAACCTCCTCCCCAATCCATTCTAATCTTTCACAATCTCCACCTATCGTCAGTTCTCCTCAGCAATCCTCCTTATCAATCATCAGCCATCCCCCACAATCATCTGCAATCCTTCTCCTAAATCCATATAAATCCTCCAGAATACTCATACGCGATCCTCCACAATCCTTATCAATGCTCCACAATTATCAACAATATTCACCAATCCTTCACCATTCTGGGCAATCCTCTACAATCCTCTGCAACATTCCACAATCCTCACAAATACTCAGCAATTCTCCACAATCCTCAACAATCCTCATTCGCACTCCTCCACAATCCTCATTCGCACTCATCCACAATCCTCTGCAATCCTCAGTAATCATCCTCACTAATCCTCAAAATTCATCCTCGCAATTCTCTGCAAACCACTGCAATCCTCACCCAATTTCACCAATACTCTCAATTTTCTTAACCAATACTCTGCATTTCTCCACAATCACCACCAACCCTCCGCAATACTCGTTAATCCTCCTCCCCAATCCTCCGCAATTTTCTAAAATCCTCCACAATCCTCCAAAATCCTACATAATCCTCCACAAACCTCAGCAATACTCATCACCAATCCTCAGCAATGCTCCTCCGCCATACTCACTGATCCTTCGACCGATCCTTCAATCAATTCTTCCCAATCCTCCTCAGCAATCCACAGCAATCCTTCTCTGCAATCCACTGCCAACCTCTGCACTCCTCAGCAATCCTCCATCCTCAGCAATCCTCCATCCTCCTCCGCAATCATCACTAAGTCTCTGCAATCCTCACCAATCCTCATCAGCCCCCCTCTGAAATCCTCCGCAATCCTCACCAATCTTTTAATCGATCCTTAAATCAATCCTTCAGTTTGTCATCCATCCCTTCTGATATGTATAGAAGTTGCATACATTCAACAACTGTCTCCAAATTTGTACATGTTCACTGAATAAATGTTTTCTAAGCAGTCCACTATTCATGCATTTCTATACGTATTTTCTTAATTAATTACTAGTTTTCTGATAATTACCTTAATAGTTGAGTGCTCATAACACCACTTTATAGTTATGAGGGATAAAAGTTTACAACTCAAAAAAATTTTAACACAAGTATTTTATGTTTTAAATGTACTTCTTATTTATAAACATTAGAATATCAGAAGAAAGCAGTCAATCTCATATTTTATTATGACCCTTTTCCATCAGTTCATAAATTATTGAAGATATCTCAACAACTTGTGAGAGATCCCTACGTTTTTGCAGGTCAATCAATTGTATGAGTCTATCAACAAGTTCATTAGGGTCATCAGGAAATATGTAGACAGTATTCTCGGTGTTTTCTACCTTCTTCATCATGTCGCTCGTTGCAGCAAACGTGGTAGAGAGGTGTGTCAGAACATAGAGAAAATCGGAGATATTTTCACCACTATCGCTGTCTTCATGTTCATTTTCATCAATGCTGTCTTCATGGTCATATTAACCTCCTGTTTTGTATTCTATATTAAATGTACTCTTCCCAAGAGGAGGAGTTTGCATGGTCATTAGTATTTAGAATAGATTACTGTTTATTTTCATGTTCGTCGATTTCACGCGAACAGACTCCACTGCACTCATTTCGCCTTTAACATTAGCTGTCTCATCATAATCGACTGTGGAATCAGTGCCCATCGATGCGGCAAGAGCTATTGGTTGCAACACTTGCTGGCACCCAGTAGACGAATCCTTGAACAACTTGGTGCTCTCTTTCAATGTGTCGCCCTGCATAAACTGCATGGCACAAATGTACATGTGGCTATCTCATGCCGACGAGCATTTTAACCGAAGGTGATAACTGGATCGAAGAATCGACACCGACAGAAATCAGCGATGATGCAGTTCGCGACTTCATGTTCGTTGAGGTAAAAGGCAAGCCTTCTTATTAACAATTAATCTTCATGATATAACAAGAGAGCGCTTCCAAATCGATGTTCACTTCATGGTGTCAGAACTACAACTGCCATTTTTTATATTCAAAAGCAATTCTTACAACGGTAAAGAGCCTAGCTTGTGTTTACAGAAGGCCTTCTGCAAATATTCTTTCAAGTGTAGAAAATACATTAGCAATTTGAGAAAACCCCCATACTCGTTTGCCCAAGAAGAAAATGTGCAGATAAAATAACATGCATGCATATATATTAATGTTTACACTTATATATAAACATATAAATATTAAAATATAGATTTATATTCAAACACATAAATATAAGATAGTAATATACGTAATTATGTATAAATTAAATTAAAAAAAATACTTTTCTATATCTATATAAACATATGCCTACAAGCACATTAAAAATGTACATTATTATGAATCTGCGACTTTTTTCTGGGAAAAACGATACTCAGATAATTACATAACAATGCATTATTTTAATAAGCTTGTAGAAATATTAATTTATAAATATACAAATACAAAATTACTTTAATTTATGCTATATACAATTATGTATATTCCTATCTTATTTTTATATGTTTATATATATATATATATATATATATATATATATATATATATATATGTGTGTGTGTGTGTGTGTGTGTATTCAATTTATCTTTTACTCTGCGTGTGAAATGTGTGTGGGTTTTCTCAGAATGTTCCCCTATATTTTACATTGTAGAAGGCCATCTGTGGACACAAGCTAAGATCTTTACTGTTTAAATAATTGCTTTTAAATAGAAAAATGGCAGTTGTCATTCTGACACCGCAAGGTGAAGACCGATTCGGAAGTGCTCTATCGTCATACCACGGAGATGAATTGACAATACGCAGGCCTGTCTTTGATCTCAATGAACATGGAGACGCGACCTGCATCATCGCTGCCTGATTTTTGTCGGTGCCGATTCTGCAATCTAGTTTTCACCTTTAGTCAACATGCTCTGCGAGATGAGAGAACCACCTGTTTGAAGTCCTTTTCTCATGATGAAACATTACGACAAAGGACACATGCAGTTTATGCAAGGCGATGCATTGAAGAACCACATCAAGAACTGCGAGGGATCGTCTTTTGAGAGCCAACAAGTGTTGCCGCCAACACCTCTTGGTGTATCGATGGTTACTGATTCCCTAGGCGATTATGATGAGGCAGTTAATGCTTATGATGGAATTAGTGCAGTAGAGTCGGTCCGCGCGCGAAAATATACACTTGCAAGACTTTCGCGTGAAATCTATGAACTTCAAAATAAGCAGCCATCAGTTCTAGATGCTGATGACCATAAAACTCTTGCTACAGAGAAAAGAAATTTTAATATAAAATACAAAACAACAGGTGAAGATGACCATGAAGACAGGATTGATGAAAATTAACATGAATATGGTGATGGTGCTGAAGACGATGCTGATTTTCTCTATGCTCTGACACACCCCTCTACTATTTCTGCTCCAACGAGCGACATGAAGTAGGCACAAGAAGCTGAGTACACCGGCTACATATTTCCTGAAGACGCTAACGAACTTGTTGATCGACTCAGAAATTTGATAGCTTTGCAACAACATAGAGATTTCTCCCACATTAACGAGATTTTTTCAATAATTAGTGAAATGAAGGCCGGGGATTATATGTCATAATATGATGAACAGTTTTCTTTTGATATTGTAATAAGTAAAATTAAGCTTATTACTTTCAAAATAAATAAGTAGTGTTAAAATTGTTTCGTGCTGTATAATTAATCCCTTATAACTTTTAAAATGTGCTATGAGCACTCAACAAGTTAAGTAAAGGTCCGCATAGAGAATATTAATGAAAACTCTAATTATAAAAAATCAATGGACAGTAGACTGTATACAAAACATTAATTATGTCAACATGTACAAGTTTCGAGACAGTTGGTGGATGAATTTAAATTCTATACATATGGGTGGGAACAAACGACAAACCAAAGGATTGATCGAAGGATTGATCAAGGGATTGGTATTGATAGAAGGATTGTTGAGGATTGCAGAGGATTGGGGTGGAGAATTGCGAAGGATTGCGGAGTGATTGTGAGCGAATGTAGAGTGATTGCGGAGCAGGTGGAGCAATTGCGTAGTGAATATGGAGCGGATTTGGAGCGATTGTGGAGCAATTACATAGTAATTGTGAAGCGAAATATGTGGATTGTGGAAGAGGAATGCGGATGATTGATAGGAGTGTTGCAAGGCTGATCGATAGATTGATAAATGTATGGAAATATTGCAAAATTGGTTGAAAGATTGATGGAAATTTTGTGAGACTCATGGAAATATTGATGGAAAGATTGGAAGATTGCTGGAAATATTGCAAGAATGATCAAAAGATAGGTACAAATATAGCGAGAATGATCAAAAGATTGATAAAAAGATAGTGAGAATGATCGAATTATTTAAAGACTGATGGATAGTTGGATGGCTAAAAAGGTTCTGACAATACGACATATGGGTACTGCTTGTCTGGTGGTATGACTTATTGATAACATTTTTTTGTATTGCTGGTTATCTTCTAATGTAATGGACGGTCGTTACGACTGATGTAATGATCGGTTCATGTAGTCGAGGTTTCGTGTGATATACAATTTTATCGGAATACTTCGTAAGGATGGCTGCTTGGTTTGTTTATTGACATAAGTTATTATATGGCAGTGTATATTGTGTGGTGGTTGAAATATCTGGTCGTATGGTTATATAATATTGTATTAAATATGGTTGATGGTAATTCAATTGGCATATTTTATTAACATTATATTTATACAAGCGATCGCCCTCTGTACAGTAAATCAAACATTGTCTAAGGTGCAAAAACTTAATAACTTAATTTTTCATTGAAATTTTTTGCCTCATGCTGAAATACGACAGTAAAGAAATTATATATATATGAGACTGCACATAACCTTGACACTGTCAGTTTACTTGGAGTGATATTTTAAAGATATATTCTAACATTTGCAGCACACTGATTCTCTGCAACCACAACCACCACAATCAGCACCACACGTGCCACAATAAGCACCACGCACACACCACAATCAGCACCACATGCACAGGTGGTTGGCAGATTGAGTGACTATATAGCCAATGAAATATAGAGGTGGGGGTTAGTCGCCTGCTGGTTTTCGTGTCGGGAGCTTCGTCCCGAAACGATTGATTGCTTCGACGTGACTGATTGCTCCATTTGCCATAGAGCCCCTGACCTCCTGCATGTAATTTTAAAATGTCATTTATATTTTTCCGGAAATTTAAATTGTTTTGTAGTTTTTTAAAATTATGTTTGGAATTTTTTTGGGATTGTTGCGATTTTGGGTTTAAGATAATTCGAGGTCTTGGATATGGGTTCAAGATCAGTGAGGTCTAGGTTGAGGTCACGAACAGTCAACATTGGGGTTTTATAAGTAGCATAATATGTCCGTCAGATTTTATGGATTTATTAGAGTTTTAAAATTATTCCTCGCTTTCTGTTTTCAAAGCTATTGGAGTCAAGGTCACTAGCAACCAACATGGTGGTTGGAGTCATTAATGTATATTTATCTCGATTTTTATTTTTTATTTAATTCTTTTTTTTTCTTTTTTTTTTATTTAGTTTGTTTGGCAGCCATGCTGAATGTTGAAGGGGGGGGGGGCATACAATCTGATTGATTGTAGGGGGGTTCAGTTGAATGCTGGACATAGCGCTAAGGGGACCTCCGAAAATTTGGGTTTCTTTAAATAAACTTTTGTATTTTTATAATTTTTATACATTATTTGGAATTCTTTAATTTTTAAACATTTTTTTTATACTTTTTTTAATTTGTAATTTTTTGGGTTTTAAGGTCTTTCAGGGTTATGTGAATGGGGTCATGATCATTTAGGACAAGGTTAAGGTCGCCAAAATTCAACATGGTACTTTAGTCAGTAACGTAAAATGTTCGTCGACTTTAATGCATTTATTCGATTTTCAAAAAAGTTTTTTTCAATATTTTAAGTTTAAGGTAATTGGGGCCGAAGTCCTTAGCAACCAACATAGGGGTCGAAGTCATCAATTTTAATTTTTTTTCCTAGATTTTAATTTTTTTTTTTTTTTAATTTTCAGCCTACTTTCCGAAGGAAAGATAGGCTTATGCATTACCTGGTTGTCTGTCTGGACTCTATGTACCCATTAATTACTTTCAAACCCCAAGAACCAAATTGTACCAAACTAGGTCCACATATAGTATTTAGTAAGGACATCAGACTTGTATAGTTTTTAATAACGCTAGTTACATAATTTTTTCTTCAAAATAATGACAATTCTGAAATGAAGGCTACTATAAAATATCTCGGGAAATAATTATCGGATTTGAATCAAATTTAGAACGTTGACATTTCATTACATAACAATTGCACTTAAAAAGCTACGATGTCACTAACCCGTCATTTCGGAAAATAGCTTGAATTTAAAAATTCAGCTTTTTCATTTTATCTCGGGAACAATTAAAAATAATTTAACAAAGTGTGGAATATTGACACAGTATGATATAAGCATTACATTGAGAAACAAATAAAGTTATTGGTCTGTTATTTTGTAAGATCGGGCACATTGAAAAAAATTAGGATCTTTTGTTATATGTCGGGAACCGTTTAATATATTTAAATCAAACTTTGTTTATTGGCAGCGTATGATGTAAGCATTGAATTTAGGAATCGATAATTATATTAGAGCCACCATTAGGGAGATAGTCCCAATTGTAAAAATAAAGCTTTTACATTATATCTCGGGGACCATATAACATACACTGGAGAGCCAAAAAAAAATGGTATTGGCGTGCGTATGCAAATTACAGAGGTATGGAACCAATTAGGCTAATGCAATGCAGTTGGCAGTGCCTATATATGACAACAACAGTCCAGAAAAGTTTATAGATCCGTTACTGCTGCTACAATGGCAGGTTATCAAGATTAAGTGAGTTCGAATGTGGTGTTATAGTCGGCACACGAAAGATGGAACAAGGCGTCTGCGAGGTAGCGATATAATGTGGATTTTCGCGTACACCCATTTCACGAGTGTACCGTAAATATCGGGAATCCGGTCAAACATCAAATCTTTGACATCGCTGTTCCCGGAAAAAGATCGTGAACGAACGGGACAAACGACGACTGACGAGAATCATTAAACATGACAGACGTGCAACCGTTTCTAAAATTGGCACAGATTTCAATGCTGGGGCATCACCAAGTGCCACCGTGCGAAATATTAAACGTACCATCATTAATATGGGCTTTCGAAGCCGTAGGCCCACTCGTGTACCGTTGTTGACTGCATGACACAAATCTTTATGCCTTGCCTGGGACCGCCAACACCGCCATTGAATTGTTGATGACTGGAAACACGTTGCCTGGTCTGACGAGTCTCGTTTCCAATTGTATCGGGTGGATGGACGTGTACGGGTATGGAGACATCCTCATGTATCCATGGACCCTACATGCCAACAGGGGACAGTTCAAGCTTGTGGAGGCTCTGTCATGGTATGGGGCGTGTGCATTTGGCGTGAAATGGGAACCCTGATATGTCTAGATTCGACTCTGAGAGGTGACAGATACGTAAGCATCCTGTCCGATCACCTGCGCCCATTCATGTCCATTGTGCATTTCGACGGACGTGGAGAATTCCAGCAGGACAATGCAACACCCCACACGTCGAGAGTTGCTACCGAGTGGCTCCAGGAGCACTCTTATGACTTTAGACACTTCCACTAGCTACCTTAATCACCAAACATTAACATTATTGATCATATCTGGGATGCCTTGCAAAGTGCTGTTCAGAAGAGATCTCCACCACCTCGCACTCCTATGGATTTTTGGACTGCACTGCCGGTTTCATGGTGTGAATTGCCTCCTGCATACCTTCAGACATTAGTCGAGTCCATGCCATGTCGTCTTGCGGCACTTCTGCGTCCTCGCGGAGGCCCTACACGATGTTAGGCAGATGTACCAGTTTGTTTTATTCTTTCGTGTTTTTAAATCCAATTTTGTACTTAAAAGATGCACGATGTATTCATTGAATAGTAAAAATTCTAGTAACCGGCCATTTTGGAACATAGTGCAAAGTGAAAAATATAGTTTTTATGTTATATCTCGGTAATTGCACGACTGATTCACGTCAATTTTGGCATGTACATCAAGACGATGTTCATATATGCAATTTAAATGAATAAGGCAATTATTTTTTTAATGGTGGCTATATAAATAATCTAGTTTTATTTCCAATAACTACTATTATGTCTGCCTAGTTTTAACCAAATTTGCTATAGTAAATTTATTTTTAAATTATTTTTTGTGTCAATTCATCGCTTCTTTTGTGGACCATTTTTGTAAAATAGCAGCACATGAGAATAATGTTTTTATGGTATATCTCGAGAAGCAATAAACCTATTCCTACCAAATATGGCACCCAAGTTATACTATGGTAGCTCACGTAAACTGAAATGTTTAAATGGGTCAGAGTATTGTTTTTGAAATGGCGATCGTTATAAAAAATTTAGAATACCATGCTTTACCTATGAAACTATGATACAAATTTCCACTTAACTTTGTTTGACGGCAGTATTTATTACAATCGCCAAATTTTTCTACCTAGAGCCGGTTTTGTGCCTCATTTTGTAAGAAAGTGCCAGACGAATAAGTAAAGTTTTGTCATATCTCGGGAAACAATCATCAAATTCCTTACAAATCTGGCAAACAAGTAAAACTGTGGTGTGCCATATATACTGATAGGCTATGTTTTAAGAGAGCCAGACGCTAATTTTCAAAATAGGGCCCATAAAACATTTTGTCATAGCATACCATATCTACGAAACAATGCAACAATTTTCAACCTATCTTTATGTACAGAAAATATCTATGCAAGCATTAAATAAGCGAATATATTAACTCATTTGTCTGCCATTTTGTAACATATCACAACATGAGAAATTAATTTTTGGGTCCAATCTTGTGAAACTATTAACTGATACCCAACAAATTCAAGTGAAAATATCTTCTTTATAGTCCATATACATTTATATGTCTTAAGGAGATAGTGACATATTTTCAAAATCACAGTAATGTAAATATTTTATGTCAGTATGTCACATGTCGCAGACTATTTCAACCGACTTAATATGTAACATAATTTATGACAGTCATAGAATGTAACAATAAATCTCTCTTTCCTTCTCCAGTAATGAAGATACCACCACATGAGAAAATGGAGCCTTTGTGTCATATGTCTGGGACCAATAAACCGATTCCCACCGAACGTTTGACACCAGCAGTGTTACATTAGGTCATGTTTAAAGTTTGTCTGGCTTTATTTACAGTATGGGTGCAATATTTATAATCTGCATAGTAGATCTTCATATTTCAGTATGTAATAGAAGCATCGAATATTCCTATACAGAGACTGTTTTAGGATGTTTTGTACGATAACGCCAAACGTGAAACTAAAGCTCTTATGCCATATCTCGGGAACCGGTCAAGGTAGTTCCACCAAATTCTGCACACAAGTAATGTTACGGTAGGCCATGAAAAGTTACACTATTTAAGTGATTATACACTTGTTTTCCAAAATGATGCCTCTGTAAATATTTGAAAATGATAATCCTAGTCTACGAAAACTTAAGATTGGTTACTAGCAATGTTGATGTTCCGAATCCTACCTACGTGATGCAGCTCGCTGTATGCCATCTTAAGGTACAAGGCATTCTGTTTTCATGTCCCAGTTAAGGCACGTGTGTATTTGTAATTGTCTCACTGGTATTGTATTTTTTTCTGGCTGCATCTCTAATTATATCGCTATCAACGAGACATTAAGACCCACCTACCATCAGACATTTTAATCACTTCATCAAAATTATTTGCATACATGTAAAGGAAAGTAGGCTCATTATTTATATTAATAACTTTCTGATTTTATTGATTTTGGGAGTGGAGAGCGGAGAATGTTAATATAATGCAATTGATTGGTGAGGGTCAGTCATATGCTGGACGTGGTGCTGGTCGAACCTCTGGAAATTTAAGTTTTTTAATACACTTTGCAAATAATTTTATATAAATTTCTTAACAAAATTTTAAATAATTTGTATAATGTTTTTATAAATTTGAAATTTTTTTAACTTTATGGGATTTTTAAGTATAAGGTAACTGGTGTCAAGGTTAAAGGTCAAGGTCATCGGCATACAACAAGGTGTAAAAGATGGCCCCCAGCCGACCGGAGTGACAGAACATGATCAGCTCTGATGCTCCGACGTCACACACTCTCTGGACCCCATTTCAAATAATGCATTGTCCCAAAATCGTTGTAATCATTGTGCTCACCTAAAATGACAAAGCACGATAATAATCCAACCACACTAATTACTAAAATAATTTTCGAAACGAGACAGTATATTTAATTGATACTTACTTCCTTCTATAATTCGATCATTTACAATTTTCACATTCTTTAAAAGTGTACTCTTTTACTAATGCCTTCGTGCTAAACGTTTCTACTATAATGCAGATATTGTACACATTTAATGCAGGTATTGAAAGACTAATTATTATTTAATTTTAAAACGTACATATTTCAATATTGAATATAATAATAAATTACTGCCATACACATTGTCTGCTATTTAAATCGAAAATTGTTTTTAATTCGTATTATTATCGTTTACTTTCATGAAATTTAATATTTACTTTTTTAAAAAACTTTAGAAGGAATCATATTAACGAATAACCAAATGACCCAATAAAATGCATTCTGTGATATTTTCCTTATAGTCCAAGTACACTGTAGATAACTTTTAATGTATTTGTGACCCGTGAAATTTTGGCAAACACATTTTACCCAATAACTTTGAAGTGTCTTATAATTCTAAAAGCGGTTGATTTATTAATTTCATTATGTAGTATTAAACGCGTCATTAAATTGTTTTAGTTGTAATAGTATGAGTGCTGAATGAAGGCTTTAGTAAAAATTAACTGACCAAACGCACAGGTAATAAAAAGAAAACGTTATCTCCTAAGTACTTGGTCGTTACTGTGCAATAATTCTTTGTGTTTAATAAATTTTAACTCGGTTTTTATTTCTGTGAATTTTATGTTTTTAAATGCTCTTTTTTTTTTTGCCTAACCGCTGTTCAAACTAGTCACTTTTGAATTTTTTTCCCTACCCCGAAACCAGCAATTAAATTCACACTCTTTTTCACATCTCTCGTAATACCAGAGGTAATATTTCCCTGCCGCTGTGAAAATGTGGACGAGGCAAAGCAAGCATCGAGGGTCGCGAAGCGAAAGAGTGTAAAGATGGACAGAGGAGTGAAGTAGAGAGATGAGCGAAAAGGATGGGGGGTATGGGTCGGTTGGAGACTCAACATGATGGGTAGGCGGTCACTTTTATTAAAAACTCTGTCCGGTGGGCAACATGGAGAGCTGTGGATGCATTTTGCAATTAAAACATGACGTTAAGCGAGGCGGAAAGCCTTTCGAAGAGGAAAAGGGTGGAGAGAAAGAGAGAAAAAATACGTAAAATAAATCGTGACCCTTTCGCGCCCACTGCGAATGGTGATGGCGGGGAAACCGCGGAACGAGGTTGCACTGGGATCCAACTGAATGTCACGTACGTAGTTCTGTTAATAGTTTGACATACTCCACCGATTCGTTAATTTTTAAATCTCCTCCCCACTTGCACGTGCTTTCTCACCACGGTTGTCTTCAAAAACGGCACATCCAAACTTCGGGACGAGTTTCGATGCCCAGAGCTGTGGTGGATGCAGCTCACCCATATCACGAGTCAGAATTTTGTGGTGTGTAGCTTCAAATCCGACACGAGTATTCACAAACTGAAGTTTATTTATTTCTTCTCGGTTCGTACAGCAAAAGCACAAATGTAGCGTTGCATTTCTGAATATACAACTAAATACTGTTGACGGCAAACTTAAGACTTTTGAAAGCCCTGCAACAGACCTACTTCTATGCTCATCGAGTATTCTTTAAAAATACGTAAAATTAACATTGTCACGCGTCGGTTAATTGAAACTACGAAATTATTAGGAATGTAAAAATTTTGGGAATTTTCTCATTCTTATACTTATGTGGATTTAATGAAACGTAAAGAATAATAAATAATTTCCGTATTCACGAATGTTTGCCATAACATTTTTATTCAACGTTGAGACATGGGACTACTTTCCCTCCGACATAACCATCTTTAGGGCCTACTTTCCCTCCGACATTAACAACTTTAGGGACTACTTTCCCTCCAACATTACCAACTTTAGGGACTATNTTCCCTCCGACATTAACAACTTTAGGGACTATTTTCCCTCCGACATTACAAAATTTACTGGGTGCTTGCCAGTCAGTGTGCCCTTTAAAATATATGCAGATAAGATCAATGACAAGTTGCAAAAGTTATTATAACCTTGGTTATAACAACATATCGCAGTCAAATTCTTTGTGGTGATTGGGCGATTTCCGCCCGACAAGGGCGGACGTACCCGAAGGTGGTAAAGCACGTGCAGTTACGGCCTAAAGAACTTTACACGAATGTTTGCACGAGCTGGCGGCTATGCTGGTTATATACGCACTGGGTATTCCTAAGCGTAAATCTCTACTTGTTATTAGTTTTGAATAATCCCTTCTTCATTCAACTGTGTACATTGGTATAGACTATTTGCAGTTTCTTCCTACTTTTTTAATAAAACATTTGAAAAATACACACCATGTATGACGTATTTTTTTGTTTTCTTAATATAGCTTGTATCACAAACTAAAATATGTAAATATAAAAGTACGTTTTTTTGGTAAATTTCAAATTTTACTTTTACTTTATCCATAAATTGTAATATTTTATTTATAACTAATATGAGTATAAACAGATAAAAGTAGGTGTGTTGGTAATGTCTAGTAAGAAATAGTTCTTATGCAAAATGTTACTACACTGAGTGCACATGAATGCGGTGCGTTGGCCCTCTGGTGTACTTTTCAAAGCTTGGTTTGAATGAAGCTGAGGAACATTCTGGAAGTAGAACTTTAGCAGGACTTCAGAAAAGTTGGATGTAACCGTGAGTGAAATATACGTGCAAAACCTGTATAGTGTCAACATTTAGCTCACTGTGCCCATCAAATTAATTAGATAAGTAATTTTATTTAAATATTTAATGGGATTGGAATTTAAAAATATTTGTTTCGTTCATATTTGTAATAATGTAAATAGCATATGCCAACAAAATCGTTCGTAATTTATGCTTAGTATACACTGGTGGACATGGTAATCGTTATACCCATAAGTAGGGGCCACCTGTTTATCGCTAAGAGATTGACGATTTTCATGAATGCTAGATTCCAATGTACTATGGCATACGTGCAGTTTTCTTTGGGTTGTTGGCCACCTGCCTTTGTCGAGAGATACACTGAACAGCTAAAACAACTGGTATAGGCATGCGTATGCAAATAACAGATGTTCGGAACCAATTAGAGTAACGCGATTCGGTCGGCAGCTAGATCGGTTACTGCTGCTACAATGGCAGGTTATCAAGATTTCAGTGAGCTTGAACGTTGTGTTATAGTCGGCGCACCAGAGATGGGACATAGCATTTCCGAGGTAGTGATAACATTTGGATGTTCGCGTACGACCATTTCACGAGTGTACCGTGAATATCGGGAATCCGGGGTAAAACATCACATCTTCAACATGGCTGCGGCCGAAAAAAGATCGTGAACGAACGGGACAAACGACGACTGACGAGAATCATTAAACATGACAGACGTGCAACCCTTTCTCAAATTGGGCGCAGATTGGATTTGTTGACTGTCCTTCAGGATTCATGGTGAGAATTGCCTCCTGCATACCTTCAGACATTAGTCGAGTTCATGCCACGTCGTCTTGCGGCACTTCTGCGTGCCCGCGAGGGCCCTAGACGATATTAGGCAGGTGTACCAGTTTTTTTTGGCTCTTCAGTGTAGTTTCTCACCTGACCGAGTCTATCAGAATTACCTTACTCCGACACTGAGTGACTGTGACAGTTAAAATCATTCAATCTTAAAAGTCGATATAAAATTAATTTTTTTTTTCATTAGTACAAGTGGTCCTGAAATATTTTAGAGAAAATCAGGTGGTCCTACCCGTAAAGTTTCATCCAATTGCAATAAAATCAAGATCGTAAATATTTCCAAGTGTGCGTTGCAAATAGTTAAAAAAAAAAAACGTCGCAGGACTGTCACTGTAACAGACATCAAACACACCTCACATACACCTCAAACATAACAAGTAAAATATGAACAAATATATATACATATTTATTGACTGTGTCTAGTATATTGTACACTTATATTCTTCATTCCTCAAATGGTTACAGATCGTGGACAAAACGTAATATTCTCAGTCGTGTTACCCCATGTTCCTCAACACATCGGTGATTTTGAAGATATCTAACAACTGTTCTCCGCCTTTAGTCAAAACAGGAACGAAACGTTTGAGTCCTTCAAAACGTCCATTAAGGTCTTTGGGGATTTTGTAGACGGTGGTGTTGTACTTATTTCACCTTTTTCAAGAAATTTGTCGAAGCAAACTCGTTCGATAGTTTCATGAAAGCGTCAAGAAAATTCATCATCCTCTTCATAGGCATCGTTATTCATACTGTTAATATCTTCATTATCACCTGCCTCATCTTTATATACAACACTAAGTTTCCTTTTCTTGACACTTGGAGTTAGGATCCTCACATTAAACTTCACAAATACTAGGAATGTATTTGCATGATAAATAATGCAATCGTTTAAGATAGTTTCGTTTATTGACTTGTATTAGCTCTTCCATTGATAAATTTTCATAATTTTAACACACAGTAAAATTTTAAAAAAGGTTTCTTAGCAATTAATTTTAAATGTAAAGAATACTCAATAAGCAAAATATAACTGGCAAAAGTTCATAGGAACAATTTAATTTCTTTCGACTAAACTATAAAAAGAACACTTTTATGAGTTAAGACAATGCATGATGTGTCATTTTTTACTGTGAAAGATAATATAATTTATGTAGTGTTAAAAGCAGCTTATGCCAAATGCAAGTTACGTTGCACTAAATTTAATGATTTGAAATAATTCACCAGAAACTATTGTACTTCTCCAAGAGCGCAGATCTAATTAATATGCAACAATTATGTTCTATATTGAAATGTTCTTTCCAATGTTAACATGGTGTATATATATATATGTATATGTGTTACTTGCACGTGATTTTGAACATAACTCAAATTATACTTACTCTAAATTTAAGTGGCTTTAGCAGCCTACTGAAGCATTTTCGACAGTGATTTAACGGATTAATTTCTATCAGCAAACCACCTAATCACCCCAGAATATGCGTCGATACGATTTTTCAGCAAACGCGCTTCATGATAATCTGAAAGTTTAAATATATTTTTATATGACAGTGATAATAAAGCGCTTAAAAAATACCTCAGTAACTTTGCAGAGATGCGGTTGTAATTCCTGAACATCAACTAGACATTCTACAATGTATCTAATTTACTACAATTTATTGGAATTAGCTTTGTTTAGCATTGGAATATAAAGAAAACCATCAAACTAAATTCTGTATTTACTTGCTACCTAAACACAAGCCGCACTACAAGCAAGGGAGTTTCCGGAGAAAATGTGAATAAGTTTAGAATTTTGCTCCGTTATGACAGTTCCTTCCTTTGCTAATATCATTTAAATGGACCGTAGCTTTTCACTGTAAACTTAGAAACTTTTGAAAACACTGCTTAAGATCTATTTGTACGTACGTTTTGTATTCTGCTACCATATGCACATAAACATGGCCATTAATTAGCCTCATCACTTTATTTATACATATTTCAAGTAAAACTATAAATTTATTTCAATTGTAAATATATTACAAATTTTATTATTGTTAGACTCGTATGCTTTAAAAAAACTCAAAAGAAAAAAAAAATTTCAGTATAAATTAATGTTTACCTATTATGTTTACCTATTATTAATGTTTACCTATTAATTAATGGTTACCACTTTCAGTTATAAGTCAAATTCATGGGACTATTTCCACTCCGTATTTATAAACTTTACTGGCCACACGCCAGTCCGTGCACCCGTTAACGTACATGCACATAGGGACAGTAACATTTTTCAATGTTTTATTTTGAAAGTTCTTAATTAGGAGTAAACAGCTTTTAGTAGTATGTTTGGGCCGATCCGGGGGAAATGGCAGCTGTATGCGGTGCTGTGCTGCCACCTAACATCTTCAGTGATGTCACCTGAGCAGTCACGGTTAGTGACCACATTTGTTTAATTTTTTGACCCCCGACTGCCATGTTGTATGTGGACGACTTTAACCTTAACTACAGTGGCCTTGACCTTGAAAAATCATTCAAATAAAAATTTGTTTAAATCTAGTAGCTATTCACACTACTGACCCTGATCAGCACATTGGATGTGGACGACTTCGACATTCACTAGAGTGACATTGTAACCCAATCGCAGGACTGGCATCCTGGATTTAACAGGTATACCCTTCCCTCTCACCATGATCCACACCCCAACCACATCTCAGTCCAATCATCCCACCTTAGCAACACCCCATCTCCTCCCCTCACACCCCCATGCCCCACCACACCCCATACAGCACATTTTGTTTTTTATTTATTAAAAGCATCTAAAAAAGTCAAGTGATTTATAATGTCATGACATGCATGGTCCAGAGTATCGTATATATATAGAATCCTTCCGGGATCGACAGACCAATATTTGCGGCCTCCCCCTCAAAAGTAATATCACCCCCATCCCCAAAAACATCCATTCTCTCATCTCATCAGCCAAGATCCTGAAACCCTTCTCCTTCACCACCACAAATTGCATCGACTTCTCCCCTCCCTTGAACACCCTCTTCACACTTCACTCACAAGAAAGGCAAATTTGCATGCACAGGTTTAATAAGCAGGTAGCCGGCCATGAAAATGTGTAGAATCATGAGTGATACATCTATAAATGTTTAAATATATTTTATAAAGGTTACTATTATTGAAATTGGTTTTTAACCTTTGAAAATCTTCAATTTCTTAAAAATGCAGTTTGATGTATTAAACATGTATTCTAATACCTAAAACATTTATAAATTTCAACAATGTAAATTTTATGCTTTCGTATGATAACTGGTAACACTGGAAAAAATTTCACATGGAGGCAGATGGAATTGAACCTGCTGAAGGTTTGCCCCAAAAAGAACACACCTTTACCATTAGACTACACGAATGAACGATAATTTGCGATATATAACAGTTGTATATTAATTATTTAAACGGTCCTGCTGCATCCCTCCATACCAATACTTAATGATTTAATGTATTTAACATATTGTGTTATATATTGATTGGTAAATAGTATTATTAATCATTTATATCAATCAAAGTGTCAGTCGATCGCAGAGGTGATTTGTACACTTCGATGTTCTGAAGCATGCATGACATGTCGTTACAAATCACTTGGCCATTTTGAGACACTTATGTATGACAGAGTAANCGACAGACCAATATTTGCGGCCTCCCCCTCAAAAGTAATATCACCCCCATCCCCAAAAACATCCATTCTCTCATCTCATCAGCCAAGATCCTGAAACCCTTCTCCTTCACCACCACAAATTGCATCGACTTCTCCCCTCCCTTGAACACCCTCTTCACACTTCACTCACAAGAAAGGCAAATTTGCATGCACAGGTTTAATAAGCAGGTAGCCGGCCATGAAAATGTGTAGAATCATGAGTGATACATCTATAAATGTTTAAATATATTTTATAAAGGTTACTATTATTGAAATTGGTTTTTAACCTTTGAAAATCTTNATACATCTATAAATGTTTAAATATATTTTATAAAGGTTACTATTATTGAAATTGGTTTTTAACCTTTGAAAATCTTTAATTTCTTAAAAATGCAGTTTGATGTATTAAACATGTATTCTAATACATAAAACATTTATAAATTTCAACAATGTAAATTTTATGCTTTCGTATGATAACTGGTAACACTGGAAAAAATTTCACATGGAGGCAGATGGAATTGAACCTGCTGAAGGTTTGCCCCAAAAAGAACACACCTTTACCATTAGACTACACGAATGAACGATAATTTGCGATATATAACAGTTGTATATTAATTATTTAAACGGTCCTGCTGCATCCCTCCATACCAATACTTAATGATTTAATGTATTTAACATATTGTGTTATATACTGATTGGTAAGTAGTATTATTAATCATTTATATCAATCAAAGTGTCAGTCGATCGCAGAGGTGATTTGTACACTTTGATGTTCTGAAGCATGCATGACATGTCGTTACAAATCACTTGGCCATTTTGAGACACTTATGTATGACAGAGTAAAGATAAAATGGGATATTTATAGTGTCGAAGAGGGTTGTTGTGACAGGAGGATGGTGTGATGAAAAGGTGGGTTGGTGAGACTGGGTGGTGGTGTTGGCGTGGGTCGTAGTGAGGGGTAGATATATATATATTAAAAACCAATATGTAGGTCCGATGATTGGGTAACCTGGTCACTGGGGTCAAGGTCGCCCAATTTCAACATGACACTCGGGGGTTCAATAATGTAAACAAACATGGCCGCTGACCACTAACATGCATGTGATATCATCCAAGATGATAGGTGGCACCAACACCAGCAGCAATTTCCCCCGGATCGGCCCAATCATACTACTCACCCGTTAATGATAACAGAACACTTTATCCACCAAGATACACCCACAGTACATTGCATAAACTTCACAACTAGAAATAATAATACTTTGTAAAATAAAATCTGTTTCCTCTTAATTTCAAAGTTTTACTAATGTATTTGTCTATTTCAACATAATGCATAAAAGCTAGTGACATTTTCTACTGCAGTTAGATAACTTATTCATGGATTATCGCAGAATTCCTTCAGTACATTCTGAAAATTATTATTAAGAACAGTTGAAAAACTGCCCTATTGTTACATGCAGCCACTCCGTGTCTTTTCCCTTGTTCTCCCCCTCGAGCCTCCGAACTCACATCTCCAAGGGCATCACCGGTAGCCAGAGAAGACTGGGCAAGTTTATAATAAATAACGATATCGCTAGCACGAGTCATGGTATCGCTGTCGGGACTGATGTTACCTCCGTCCTCGGAAGACTGAATGTCTTGTGCAGTCGTGGCGCGATTGTTCTGGTCGCCACCCCTGCACCTCTTTAGCACGACTCGTAATAGGAGGAACCTTCTGGGCCAGTCCGGCTGAGATAAATAAGCCGCGGCATGCCTATGTGTTGAGAGTCTGGAGTCATTGACGACATTAATTATAGTAAAGTTTGGCATCCAAGATTGCGCTCATTGATAGGTGTAACAAGTGCCAATATTTGGGACAAGCAGTTATTTTATGTAAATAATAGCTGTATGTATTTTAATATTTTCAATAAATTAAGAAATTAAATTTAGTTATTTTATTTTTTTAAGACCTCTATGCATCGCAAACTGTGTCGACGTGTATCAAATGATGAGCCAGGATCATCCCGAAAATGTTGTTAGTAAAAGGTCACAATAAATCATGTCTTAAAATAGAGTTCATCATCATAATCTGACCAAAATTTATGGTTATAAATACCAGAAATGCTATTTTTTGAGAAATCGCCAATTTAAAACCAAGTTCTGTGTTCTTAATTCAACTTTGTTCATCCCGTCAAAATAACTATGAATTTTTGCAAAAATTGTATCCATACGTGAAAACTCTTAATTTTTAAAATGTATTTTAAAAATTACTTGTTGAATGTTATAATATTTCACTAAGAAACATATTCTAAAACACACTAAAATACACGGTACCGCTTGAACTCTCGCGATTTAACCAAACTGGTCACACGCAGAATGCAAATGCTTCACCTGCTTGGGCCGCGGCAAAACAATTTACCAAATTTCACATGCCACTTGTTTCCTTTGTTACGTATGCAGACGGACGAGAACTGAAATTGAATTACATGTGAAGAAGCACGGCAGGGGGAAAGGATGGAAGAGAGAAAGAAACGGGAAGATAAAAATAAACAAACCAACCCCGCACAGCACCGAATTCAGAGGAATACGAAACGAAAGGGTTTCTCCCACGATTCCCCTTTCCCTGACCTGATTGTAACCGTTCGTGGTCCGTTTACTATCAACTCCTCCAGACTAGCCTTGCATTTACAATGTCCTATTTCCTCGCTCAGCGCCATTTTTCAAGCAGGGCTTCAGCGCTTTCTTCAGAAGTTGTGGTGACACTATAAGTTTACCTCTGCGAAGACAACAAATGTAATTTTAGCTTTGTTGCATAAATTGCACAACCATTTGGCTGGTGTAGGTAAACCATGCCGTTTCTGAGATATTTTGAGGAAATTTCTTTATTTTGTATTGTGCCTTTTTATTTATTAATCATATTTCTTTTCTGAAATAATCTGTCTTCACAAGTGAAGCTGATAATGACATAGAAGTAAGTAATTTCCCCCCATGAAACAACTATTTTCTAAAGGGAAAAATGCTTTTATAAATATCTCTTAGTGATTTTATTTTGCTGTGAGTTTTGATGAAGGATATCAAAGAAAAGCATCTATAATTTTGCAAAATAGTAAGGTGNTCTAAAGGGAAAAATGCTTTTATAAATATCTCTTAGTGATTTTATTTTGCTGTGAGTTTTGATGAAGGATATCAAAGGATTTGCAAAATAGTAAGGTACATTTATTGTTACACCATTATTCATCGCAAGTGAAAAAAAAACTTGCATGTATTTGCGTAATAGAAATAAGTGTTNGCATTTATTGTTACACCATTATTCATCGCAAGTGAAAAAAAAACTTGCATGTATTTGCGTAATAGAAATAAGTGTTTGTTGACATGCTTTCTTCTAAACATATGAATTATTTTCTGAATATCAAATGTTTTTACTTATAGAAAACCATAAAAGTTTAAGTATGCCATGAGAATACGAAATAAATAAAGAAAAAGGCAGTGTTAACATGCACTTACATATATTTAATTCGAGAGGTTTATCAATAATAAGTCATCACCTATGTAATTTCCCTCACTTCATCATACCTCACATAAAAGTGCATTTACGTCCCTCCACTTTTGAAGTGTGAATGGGCGTGCTAGGTCATGCTGTAACGTCAATCGTATTCCGGATGTCGTGACTTCAAACCCAACACGATGCACTGTGGATGGTTATTCCCCAGTGTCTTTCCGCCCCCATTTCAGGCAAATGTTACAGCCGTTTCTTAGTATGTTTGCATGCTGCTCAGCCTTGATCACGAAAGAAGAAAAAAACATTATTAATTTCGTTATTANCCGTTTCTTAGTATGTTTGCATGCTGCTCAGCCTTGATCACGAAAGAAGAAAAAAACATTATTAATTTCGTTATTACCGTCACCATGATTCCCAGTTTGAATGTCGCCCATTGCCCGGCTAGACCCATAGAACGACACAAAAGAGTTGACGTGAGAACGTATCGCAATTATTTTTTGTAGCATTCAATATCGTAANCGCCCATTGCCCGGCTAGACCCATAGAACGACACAAAAGAGTTGACGTGAGAACGTATCGCAATTATTTTTTGTAGCATTCAATATCGTAAAGAGTTTCTTGTTCTTTTTGCAAACTGAGGAACAAACTACCAATTTGACATTTTTTGGAAGCTTGTTCTATGAATGAACGTCTATTTTCAGCCTCATAGACAAGTCCCAGAAAAAACACGAAAGGTACGGTCCAAAATCAGGCCGGTGAAAGCTGACCGACTAACTCTGGCCAGCTAAAGTTGGCCGGCTGTCTTATGCCGGAAGAGGGCAGATTTAAATATGGAACGTCGGCTGTTTGCTGACAATGTCAAAAATATCCTGGATTGGAATCGATTATAACAAATAATTTTAAAACACACAATATTTAACATTTATTTATTTCAAGGCTTGAAAACAAAATGGTTTTGGTTAATTTTTAATATAGCTGTCTGATAGTTACCGTTTCTAACTATTTGTGTAACAGAAATCACTTAGTTATTTCACATATTTATAGGTTAACACACGAGCAATAATATATATGCATAAGGGCATTTGATACCAATAAAATTAATAATTTTATATTTCTACCAAACATTGTTCAAATTGTACGCATTGCATGTGATGACTTTTTCTAAAAAAAAAACACATATTAATCTGGATCTGTTTTAAATAATAAGATGTCAAATAATTAATTTTTTCTGTTTTGCGGCAGTCGTAATAAAAAACAGTAAGTTGAACAAATGAAAAAAGCCATTTGTATGATAGGGTGCCATAGAATATGCCGTAACTCTATTACGAAGAAACCAAACTGCTGAATGAATTCAGATGACTCTCAGATAGTTATGTATATCTATTTTATATTAAACATATGTTAGATATTCATGTAAATGGAACTATAATTTTTGGATATGAACACAAAACGGACCAGTACAGTTTAAAAATAATTGCTGTACATGTAATATACAGCACTTCATAACCTTAATCAGAATTGCCGTCTCATATGTTATATACATGATATATAGACTTTTTGGAAATGAAAAACTCAACATTTTTTTAATCATTCTGTAGTCTTATACTTTCATTTACATATATTAAGACTGTGGGTTATGTGGTTTTGTACATCCTTTAAACATATCATTTTATCATTTATTATACATATACTATACATAGTAATTGTCTCGAAAATGTTATTGGGCCGTAATAAATAATATTATGGCAAGCTTACAGAAAAGACAAAGATGCTGTATTGGAATCATACCAGAATGTAATTTGAGGTATTGGGGACAGGTTACCTGTGAGATATTATACCAACATAACTTCGGTGATATCCATCCGTTATCCTTCATAATACAGTGGCCCGTTGTCTTTATCCTATCGGTTAACTCTCTGTCTCAGATAAGACATTATGCGGCTGACAGATAGCTAACTTATTGCGTATTCACAACATTTTCCAAAAGTTTGTCGGCAAAAATACACAACATAGATATCTTTATTTTGATAAAGTGCCTTGTCTCGAAAATGGTACTGGGCCAGGATCAATAAGATGTTTGCAATCTTACGGACAAGACAAATATGCTGTACCGGAATCGGCTCAGAATCGTTTTTAAGATGCTGGCAATATGTATTCTGTGCGATATCAGGCCGACTTAATTTCGGCGATATCCATCTGTTATCCTAAATAATACACCCCACCTTTGTCTTTATCGCAGTGACTAGCAATCTGTCTCGAAAAAGACATAATTTCGTTGTCAGATGGCTATGTACTTGCATATAAACGATAGTTGCCCACAGTGCTGGTATCGGGCCGACAATTTGCCAGAACTTTGCCGACAGGTTGTGTTTTCTGGGGTTTCCTTTTTACACACGTTTCCCATATTATACAGGAATCTGGGTATAAAATCATGTATCTACTTATATGTATGGAGCTCGAGGAAGTTTAACACCAATGCATTTTCTTTGGTAAGTCAATGTTATTGCATCNGGCAATATGTATTCTGTGCGATATCAGGCCGACTTAATTTCGGCGATATCCATCTGTTATCCTAAATAATACACCCGACCTTTGTCTTTATCGCGGTGACTAGCAATCTGTCTCGAAAAAGACATAATTTCGTTGTCAGATGGCTATGTACTTGCATATAAACGATAGTTGCCCACAGTGCCGGTATCGGGCCAACAATTTGCCAGAACTTTGCCGACAGGTTGTGTTTTCTGGGGTTTCCTTTTTACACACGTTTCCCATATTATACAGGAATCTGGGTATAAAATCATTGATCTACTTATATGTATGGAGCTCGAGGAAGTTTAACACCAATGCATTTTCTTTGGTAAGTCAATGTTATTGCATCAGGCTACTAAAATCCGAAACAAACAGGAGGAAAATACGTTAATGTTAGATTTGAGCTTTTTCTGCACTAACAAAACTAAATTTAATGCTTTATTCGTGTGTTGTTTTATGTAAATATGTGTTCTGAATAATATTAGTATTTTTCAAGTTTTATTTTGTCAACCGTTTCGAGATATGCGCATTATAATAAGATCGTTGTCTTGGTGTTAGGAGGACATGTTGTCGGTCATATTTGAAGAAACCTCACCATATGACAGAAGTATACCCCTAGGTATCAAGGAAACATAATCTGAACCCAAGTTCTCTATAGGTTGACACCTGCCAAAGCTGAGGTTTGGACGTAGGTGTTGTAATCTGTTCTGTGGTGTGAGACATCAACACTTAATACTAGTCCTCAGTGATCGGGCGTAGGAATGCTTCGACACTGTTGTTTAATGGTCCAATTCACTAATGAATGAATACAGGCTAATTCATATTTCACAAATTGAGGTTTAATTGTTGTATAAACATGTGAATTGATACATGAACCCTTGAGACAACTCCTTCCCTTTTCTACGTATGCTCCGTACAATTCGCGTCGTAAAAAGGGGGGGGGGATATTCGTCGCACTTGTTGGATGATTCTAAAAGATCCTTCACACTGCGGGATAACTACTAAAGGTCCTTCNGACAAAAGTACACATATAATAACCCTGGGTACATTGCACACTCCTCTTACACCCTTTCCATTACTTACACTGGTTCGTTACACCTATTTACTCCTTGTGTTACACGTACATTTTGCCAACGGTTAACGGCCGGTAAACACGTTAAGTAACTTGTATACAATACATGAACAGCGGTAAGCCCTACCTAACCATGGCTACCCAATGAGACTGCGGAGTGAAACCTCGGTAGACAATGATGTCCGCCCTCACAACTAGTGGTAAACAACTGGGACACAGTTGTTCATTTCTCGGGATGAACAAAGTCAGGCAGAGTCCTGGCTGGGGCATGAACACCCGTACTCCCATCTTACACACTAACATTACACGAGAACTATTTACATATCCTTACGTACTAACTTTTATCATACAACTTATTCACAATCAGCCTATACCCTAACATTACACGATAACTATTTACACATCCTTACACGTTAAACTCACGCGACTGGAAACGTCTTCTGATACTGCGGCCCTATCATTTTCTCGCATGAAGCCACTATGTATCTTAAGAATTGTGTTATTAAAACTCCAAGCTAAAGATTTCAAAAGTCCGTACAAATTCTTTCACTCATAGAAAAAATATTTTTCAAAAAAGAATTTTAAAAGAAAACTTTATTTCAGTAAATTTTTTTTTTTAAATTAAATCTTATAAAATAAACTTATAACGGCGGTATACATACTGATTACAAATAAAAGAAAGGTTAATCGGGGTCTATCGATTAATAGGCCAACTCCTCTGAATGGACTAAAACACCGCCAAATTCTTTAGGTTTCCAGAACATAACTATTATTTCCCTGGTCTTAACATCATCGGTCAACCGATAAATCGGGCGATTAAAACAATTCAAGTTATCTCGGACCTTTTTAATAACATCACCTTCCGTTACACCCATCTCGCGTCCTCGACATAACACACATAATTTTTCCGACACTGTACTTGGAATCCTCACATCGCTCGCGTCACACATACAACAAAAACGTATTATCCAATTACCGTCAACGTCATAAGCCAACACCATTAAGAAAAAGCTAACTCCAATCTGGTTCTTTGCTCTATATTCAACAAACAGCCCTTTTTCGGTAAGCACTTTACATACTAGATGCCTCCAGTAATTTTATATATATAAATTAATACCTAGCAATTTAACTAAACCTTGGCAATTAAAAATTACTATCGTTATTGCCACACGAAAAATAATTTTTTTTTTTTTTTGTATTTAACTTTTATTCCCACCTTCATAGTCAAATCCTTCACACTTTCCTTTACACATTGACACTTATCAAACGAAACTGGGGTGAACAAAGGTTACGCCATATACACACAATGGTAATAAAAAAAATATTATACAATTACACTCCAAAAGGATTACACTNATGGTTACGCTATATACACACAATGGTAATAAAAAACGTATTATACAATTACACTCCAAAAGGATTACACTCTATATATATTCAGTTTCAGAATTTTCTGTATGTCATGAACCAACAAACTTTAAAGCAACTCAACCCACTTTCAGAATTATTAATGTTATAGCAACACAAACTTGTAACGTTTTCACAAATTCTGGTATTTCTTTAACCTTTTCACGTTAGCGGCCAGTCATTCCCAACTCCTGGCTCGGGTGGTGAAGTAAACACACCCATTCTCATGCCCTCTGTACTCGTGATGCGTGACTTATAATAACACAATCACTTACGAGGGCGTATGGCCTGCCTTACTAATTCTAACACGTATTTACACCCTGTTTTGCAAATAACTTACCCTTGGTAAACACTTTACACACAATGGTACACACAAAAAAACAATAAACAAATAATTTTATTATATGTTGCACTTATTTCTGTGTCTCTTGGAAAAATAATAACAANTGACACAATCACTTACGAGGGCGTATGGCCTGCCTTACTAATTCTAACACGTATTTACACCCTGTTTTGCAAATAACTTACCCTTGGTAAACACTTTACACACAATGGTACACAAAAAAAAACAATAAACAAATAATTTTATTATATGTTGCACTTATTTCTGTGTCTCTTGGAAAAATAATAACAAAATATTATTATACGTGGCACTTATTTCTGTGTCCGATGGGGGGCTTCGCGCCCCCGGTGTTTCTCAGCGGGCGACACACGGTACACATTTGCACTAGCGTCGCAAAGAGTCTGCATAACTGGATCTTCAGTTAAGCCCCTGGGGGGTTCGGGGCTTATAGGTTCGGCGGTCCTTGTAGAGNTGGAGGTTTGTTGTTTGGTTCGGCATTGTGGGAATACTTCGGGATCTCTCCCTGGCCGCTGCCCTCGTGTTCTTCCAGCTGTCACCTGATTCCTNTCACCTGATTCCACACCGTGACGCTATTCTCCCGCATGTCCGCCTTCCCATGCAAATGGTCGTCTTGTAGGGCCGATCTGGCGCCGTTGCCTTCGTCACGGCTGCCAGGCCCTAAATCCTGATTGATGTCGTTCGCCTGCGAGGTTCGTTAGAGCGTGGTACGGACGAATAAAATATAGGGACGCCGCAGGCATCAAGGTCACTGTGCCTCCGGCTGTTGCCTCTAGACCATATATAGACATTTTATATATAATGCCCTTTCTACATACTGTAATACTTGAAATATATTTAATTTCATTATTAGCGTGTAAAACACATATTTTGCAGTTGCAGTTCCTTGTATTGAAATAAAGTTAGTTATGTACTGACATAACTTGGAAGTTATTTGCAAGATTATGTTAACTAGCACTGGAAAATAATACTGCAATAGCCTACCATTCTGAAATTAACTTTCTCTCCGACACTAATTTATCGTTTTAATTCTTATTACAGAGTTTGCCTCTCATTTGGAAAATAACGAATCACTAAATTTGTTACATAAAGTCTGAAGGATGTTAATTGTTCTTTGTCGGTCTCAAAAATTCACCAGTGTCGTACCATATTTTCCGTCACAGCAAAAATTTTAGAAACAATCTAGAAGTAATGTTAAGGGTGTATTTTTTTTTTTTTATATTAGAGACCAGGCTATATGTGCTATAGTATATTTGCGGTTTATTCACACTTTTCTAAACAAACCTTTGAAAAATCTCCCAACGTATGACATATTTAGTTGTTTCTTAAATATGTCACGAATAACAAGCGTTTAAATTCTTCTGTTAATATAAAAATTCCTTCTTTCTGTAGTTAAATTGAAATTTCACTTAAATTCTATCTTTAAATTATAATACATAATTTGTAATTAATATAAATGTAAACAGTAATAAAAAAAAAGGTGTGTTGGTAAGGCTCAGTAAGAAATAGCTCTTACGCAAAATATTACTACACTGAGTGCGTGCAANTGGAGGTTTGTTGTTTGGTTCGGCATTGTGGGAATACTTCGGGATCTCTCCCTGGCCGCTGCCCTCGTGTTCTTCCCGCTGTCACCTGATTCCTCACCGTGATGCTATTCTCCCGCATTTCCGCCTTCTCATGCAAATGGTCGTCTTGTAGGGCCGATCTGGCGCCGTTCCCTTCGTCACGGCTGCCAGGCCCTAAATCCTNGCTATTCTCCCGCATGTCCGCCTTCTCATGCAAATGGTCGTCTTGTAGGGCCGATCTGGCGCCGTTCCCTTCGTCACGGCTGCCAGGCCCTAAATCCTGATTGATGTCGTTCGCCTGCGAGCTTCGTTAGAGCGTGGTACGGACGAATAAAATATAGGGACGCCGCAGGCATCAAGGTCATTGTGCCTCCGGCTGTTGTCTCTAGACCATATATAGACATTTTATTATATAATGCCCTTTGTACATACTGTAATACTTAAAATATATTTAATTTCATTATTAGCGTGTAAAACACATATTTTGCAGTTGCAGTTCCTTGTATTGAAATAAAGTTAGTTATGTACTGACATAACTTGGAAGTTATTTGCAAGATTATGTTAACTAGCACTGGAAAATAATACTGCAATAGCCTACCATTCTGAAATTAACTTTCTCTCCGACACTTATTTATCGTTTTAATTCTTATTACAGAGTTTGCCTCTCATTTGGAAAATAACGAATCACTAAATTTGTTACATAAAGTCTGAAGGATGTTAATTGTTCTTTGTCGGTCTCAAAAATTCACCAGTGTCGTACCATATTTTCCGTCACAGCAAAAATTTTAGAAACAATCTAGAAGTAATGTTAAGGGTGTATTTTTTTTTTTAAATTAGAGACCAGGCTATATGTGCTATAGTATATTTGCGGTTTATTCACACTTTTCTAAACAAACCTTTGAAAAATCTCCCTACGTATGACATATTTAGTTGTTTCTTAAATATGTCACGAATAACAAGCGTTTAAATTCTTCTGTTAATATAAAAATTCCTTCTTTCTGTAGTTAAATTGAAATTTCACTTAAATTCTATCTTTAAATTATAATACATAATTTGTAATTAATATCAATGTAAACAGTAATAAAAAAAAGGTGTGTTGGTAAGGCTCAGTAAGAAATAGCTCTTACGCAAAATATTACTACACTGAGTGCGTGCAANTAAAAAAAAGGTGTGTTGGTAAGGCTCAGTAAGAAATAGCTCTTACGCAAAATATTACTACACTGAGTGCGTGCAAATGTGGTGTGTTGTCCGTTTGGCGAAATTTTCTACTCTTGGTCGGGATTTGTCTGCATGAGGTGGAGAAATATCCTGGAAGCATATCTTCAGCAGGGCTTCAGGAAGTTGGAATTTAACCGCGCATGTACTCTATCTGAAAGGTGCTCTGTTGTTCGAGGTCCACGCCAACCAATCCGGAGCATGCGCAGAAGAGTGAGCTGCAGCGAGAAGGNGAAAGGTGCTCTGTTGTTCGAGGTCCACGCCAACCAATCCGGAGCATGCGCAGAAGAGTGAGCTGCAGCGAGAAGGTGGCTTGTTAGCCGAGGACGAGGTGAGGGGTCAGGGAACGTGCCAAGAGGGACGGTCCAAGAAGAGTATTAACCCCCTCCACCACCCGACCTGCAGCGAGGGTACTGACGAGTCTCGCAGTTACGTGTGCAGACTGCGCTTACACGAACCAGACCAGCGGCCTGGAGGCANTTTTTTTTTTTTTTTTTTTTTTTACTGCTGTCGTGTGTGCGGAGACTTCTCGCAGGTCTTTCAGGCGAGCGAATGTTTCGGGATATCTGCAGGTCACGTGCTTGAGTTTCTGCTGCGCTCGTATCGACGCAGACCTCGTGACTCCGTTCGAGCAAACGGCGTAGCAAACTCGACAGAAAAAAAATTACTAGTTTCATTACTTTGAACTTGTAAACTTAAGAGGGGTTTTTTCATCAGGCGCGCATTGGAAATAAAGACTAATTATCCCGTGGGCTCGAAAATTACGAGAAGGTTTTAGAAGTAAGCCGATGCCGTGCAGCTTCATTGTCTTTCCTCGTGACAGAAGGAGGTAACAGTGACGGCACTTGATAGGAGCGGCAGTTGGTGCTATAACAGTGATTTGGCGGTAAAATTAACGCAGTCGCACCCTTGAGAGGAATCTTGTTTGGCGTCAGGCCAGGAGGGTGCATGCTGTTGATGAACTCCACACAATAATGGACTGCATCATCTATTTTCACAACTGTGTTCACAGATTTGTACTTAATTTATACCCCTTCGAACAACTAAAGCAAACTTTGATAATGATTTTTCATTGTTGTTAACGTTGCTCACTCCTTGTAACATGTTCTACGGCAATAAATTCTCAACTATTATTTGAATTATTTTAAAACTATAGACTCGAGATTGGCTAAACTATTTTTGCCTTCTGAGCCCTACTAGATATTAACGCATCAGTGGGATATATTCAAGTTACGTTAAATATTATTATAGTGAAGAAAATATCTGGTTGACTGAAAAACCAAATCTCAACAATAGTCCCCGCCATTGGTATAAAACGTGATTTCGGCACTTCTCTAGAATGTTTGTAAGTGTTCCGTNAATCTCAACAATAGTCCCCGCCATTGGTATAAAACGTGATTTCGGCACTTCTCTAGAATGTTTGTAAGTGTTCCGTCCAAGCAGTTTTGTTTCAAAGAAAGCGATTAAATATTGCAACACAAAGATAACTGTGCAGTTTTAATAGTATATGACAATTCACTCTTCACCCAAAACGACATCTGAAATTATTAACCACGCAATAAAATGTGATTTGTGCAGATAGAAAGTCATAAGAAAAAACATAGAGCAATGTGATTCACTAACCACACAATTTATTAATATGAGAAATTTCATTACCGGCTATGCTCAGTTCTGACAATTTTGTTTGCAACTGTAAAGTAAATTAAACTTTTTTTTTCTTAGTAAGATAAGTTTTTCCTTTGTATTCAAAATGTCAACAATGCGTTTTTTTGTCAGATATACTGATTTGAAATTCACAAACATGGAAACTATGCGGGGTAGTTAATATCGAAAACACATTTTACCCCATTCTGCCTTCTAAGTTGTTCGAAATTCTAAAAATCTGAAAATTGTTTTTTTTGGTATTAGCCAACAGTTGTAAGAAAAGAGCATAACGATATTCCATCAATAAGCTGTTAAAGGAATCCTCTAACACCTTTTTTTAGTCTTTTTATCTTATTTAGTGTGTAACATCGAAAAATGCTGACATTTATTTCTAGGTATTTATGCAGTCAAAACTTTTAAAGAAAGGACATGACGATATCTTGTTTGGTTAATGAGCTATTGACAAGTCCTCGGATACAAATTTGACCCATTTTTACCCCCTTAGGAGTTTAATTCAAATAAAAACCTTACTATGTGCTGATAAAGGCAACCTTTTGTAGGCAAAAGCATAATGATATCACATCGGGTTAGGGAGCTATTGAGAAGTGATCGAAACATATTTTACAACTTCTCACTCTATAGGATATCTAATTTGAAAAAAAAAAATTTGCTTTGTGTATGCCTGGACCCTAACGAGAAGCCACCCCTAAACTGTCATGATTTTGCATCCAGCGGTTTGGGCTGTGCGTTGATGAGTGAGTCAGTCAGTCGGAAACTTCATTTTATACACATAGATTACCGCCTACTTCGTAATATCCATAAATAAGCATTAACTGCTTTCGAATTACCACAGTCATTATTGAACCTGATAAAGAAGTCTTATCTGCAAATCGAGGATTATCCGCTAAATAATAACTAGAAATATATTTATTTGAACGACTACTTCATCTTCAGTGGCTCGATATGAACTATTTATGTGCACGATATTTCTGGGGAGAATTTACTGACTTGAACAATACTGGAATACCATAAAAAAAAACATAAACATGAATTTAAGTTTGAACATACGTAGTGAAAATTTTGACAAATCATTAACGTTTACGCTGAATAAAAAAGTTGCTGTACCTGAAAAATTGGAATGATTAAAAGTCATATGAATGACCGTCATTTGGAACATGAGCATAAGCCACGTAGAGTATCGTTTTAAATATACGCAGCATACGCCTCAAAAAGTGGGACTCAGAGATATTTTAAGTGTGGAGGAAATCTTGCTCTGTACAGTTTTTCATGTTTGTTCATTCTTAGGAAAATAAATATTTTTATTGCTCTTTAGCACATCCACTGACATATAAGTTAAAAGAATTATAAGTTTCCCTTGTGTTTAAGTGAAAAGAAAAAAGTTTCGGTCGGTCTATGTTTTAATGTTATTCTGAGATCAAATGTATATTATCTTGGTATTGGCTCAATCCTCATCCCTTTCTTAAAGCAACAATTTCCAAATCAGCAATAACAATTTAGTTCTCGTATACTGTACAAGAGATGGAAACAGAATATATTCTCAATGAGAAATACATATGTGAATAAGGGAGAAAACTACATATAAGGAAAATGTAAATGGAGGAGGGGTACGTTATACAGGAATAAAGATGCTTCTCGTTATAGAAGCGTCTCTATATTAAGTTTTACAAGACGCAATGTTGGACACGAATTTTCGAAGTTCAGATGTACAACACTCTCAACGAGGGAGACCTTCACTTTACGAAATTTTGCCATGCATTTCGAGGGCAATACAACGTATTTGATACCAATTTGTAAAATATAATAAAACCATTGCTAAACAATCTTCGAAGAGGACAAAACACTGAAGGTGAAGCATACTGAAGTAATGAAAAATAAATGAACTCATATTTTCTTTTTTTTTTGTGATTAGGAATATTTCAATATATGTATATTCAAAATGTTATAAAATGTTTATGATACTACTTTTGTTACAATTGGTACTGTATGATTTTGTATGGTATTGCCTCTTATTTAAATAATTTACTATAGGCCTATAAGCTAAATACTTTTCAGCAATTCTGGTTATGAGAGAAGATTGTTTGTTAATAAATATTTTTGCTTGCAGAAAGTCTCCCTCACAAAAATCATAATTTATAAGCNTATGAGAGAAGATTGTTTGTTAATAAATATTTTTGCTTGCAGAAAGTCTCCCTCACAAAAATCATAATTTATAAGCCTATCACTAGAGTATTAATATGTATCTCAAATATCTGGCACAATACAATTAAATACATAAAAAATTTATATTTATTTTTGACAAATACATTTAAGTTCCCCAGTAAAACTTATGCCATTTCTAGCTTATTCATAATAAATGTCCATAGATAAATATCCTTTATATCATAGATACTTAAAATCCAAATGTGTTTATCCCATAACAGCATTTCTTGGTCTCGAATCAGGGCAGTGACATACTTTGTATTACACCAGAATGGTNAATGTGTTTATCCCATAACAGCATTTCTTGGTCTCGAATCAGGGCAGTGACATACTTTGTATTACACCAGAATGGTTTTCCAACATATAGTTCCTTTTGCAAAACAACTCACTCCTCTTTGTCAGTTCGGAATATCTAGGTAAATGTGAGCTGAAGCAAGCGCATTGAGACAGTCCTGTCTGCAGTACGATTGAAGATAGTTCTTAATTCTGCGCAACGTCAAGGCAGCAGGGGACGCTCGGGACTAAGGGCCCTTGACGGAAGGCAAGACAATGNTTTCTTAATTCTGCGCAACGTCAAGGCAGCAGGGGACGCTCGGGACTAAGGGCCCTTGACGGAAGGCAAGACAATGGCATCTTCGGATGTTTGTATAGAGCATAATGTCGTGCTCCTCTGTTGCCTCACTATAAATATTCGAAAGAAGTTCATTTTCCCTTCCACATTTTATCAATTTGCCTATCCACGATGAAAATTCTTNTCACTATAAATATTCGAAAGAAGTTCATTTTCCCTTCCACATTTTATCAATTTGCCTATCCACGATGAAAATTCTTGAAGTTTGTTTTGCAGGTCGTTTTCTTATACAACGAAGAAACTTCATAGAATAGCTAAGAATCTACAGTTTCCTTATGCTGGATCATCTCCGCAGCAAGGTAACAGAACATTCAATCTACATACATCAAGGACTCCTCTTGAGAAACGTGATTTGAGNTATCATCTCCGCAGCAAGGTAACAGAACATTCAATCTACATACATCAAGGACTCCTCTTGAGAAACGTGATTTGAGATCTTCGACAAAAAACTTCTCGTAGATGTATGAACACCGATTTCCGATATTTCTCTTCGGCGATATTCGGAAACATATTACAGCAAAAATGTCACCATATGGTGTTACAAATCACAGTTGTAGCACACATATCATTACTTTAATATGTTTGCAGTTTCTTTAGCTGCGGCGAAAAGAGTAATAAATGCCTCAACAGCTTTAAGTTAATTTACTTTCTCGCTGAAAACTCTAGTTATATCTGCGATAGGCTCAAAAGCAGTCTGCTTGTATGTGCCTACGTTTCGGAGTAACCAGCTGAGTCGAGTGTTACTGATGAAACTTCGCTGAGGCATGTGATTGCCACAGCACATTCTGGATCGCTGACAGCTAGGAGTAGTTATATTGTGTTAGTAGCTGATTGCCACGGTTTCCATTCAGAGGCAATCTGCAATGCTTCTGCTATTTTGTATACCTGAAATTTAAAATCTAACACTACATCACTGCGTCCGACACGAGTCCCATAACGTTCGGTCAATTGTATTCCAAGTAATAAATTCCAAACAAAATTTTTATTAAGATACGGTAAAGAAGGATGTGACAAGATTCGTTATTCCAGTTGTATTTCTGACTCTTTGGCATCTGCGTAGCTGAGTAATGGCAAATCCAGTGCGTGATTGCAGCACGGAGCAGAACTGCGTAAAATGCTGCCTTATGAAATCCTTGAATGGCAGCACAGAGTTCTGAAAACATCGCCCTTTATCCGTTAGTTGATATTCCAATACGATCCATCGGATTTTTACGGGAATCCTGTAGAATCTTGAGAACACCAATCGTTCTTTCTAAATGTCCGCCCTCGCCTTGTTTATGCTCTTCTTGTTTAGNTCCTGTAGAATCTTGAGAACACCAATCGTTCTTTCTAAATGTCCGCCCTCGCCTTGTTTATGCTCTTCTTGTTTAGTCACCTTGCAAGGACAATAATTCCATTCTTTTCTTTGGGTCAATAAATCCCACAAAATCTTCATTTATGTTACNTAGTCACCTTGCAAGGACAATAATTCCATTCTTTTCTTTGGGTCAATAAATCCCACAAAATCTTCATTTATGTTACCTTTATGTTTGTACTTGAATGCAAGAGACAGCTGAGAGATGTATGACTCATGGACCATCTCATCAAACAAAATGCTGCAGTATTAGGATTCACCCGCTCGTTCAAGGACACGTGATAGTTCCTTCCACATAGCACTCAGTAAAAGCATTTTGTGTAATTATGATGTTGTAGATTTTTCTTCAATAGGCTCTTGGAAAGTGCGTTTCATGATTGTAGTCATCACATTCCAAAACGAATCAAATTCGCGAAAATTTTCTTCTTCGTTACAACAGTTAGATTCACATTCGCTAAACTTAGGCGCTCCGTGACACTGTGTCCACTGAATGCTTTATTTTGCCTACCAGGAATCACGTCATTACTAATGGTGCTAAAGAGTCGCGCTTGATATTATCTAACCTGTTGCATTATAGCTCTATCTTAATCGTTTTTTGACTATATTACTGGAACTTAAGACTCAGTAAGAAATAAATACCTCCGAATATCTTAATAAGTATATAGATCTTATACATGTCTCCAGTGCACCATCTTTGCCAAATAGATTTTGCATATTTCAAACATTTTAATTTGTGTATTTAAATATGAGAAATACCCATAACAATAAAAACATTTTTTAAAAAAACCAACTTTAGAATTCCTCACTGCAAATATGAACAAATAAGCAATTGCTCGCGTGCATACTGTTTGATGTCATTAAACAACTGTTATGAGTAATATTACATGGCTCATAATTAGACTTCTTCGTTTTTGACTACCAAGTATATTCACAAAAAATTTGAACTTTTAAAATTACTGCTCCCCTCTTCTGAACTTCCGTTAATTCAAACAAAGTTTCGTCTGGAATCTCTGGCGGTAGATGTGTCATGCCATGTGGAGTAAAGACCAGAAGTTTGGGAAGCTCATAAGACTTTGTAGTCTGGCCATTTCGTTGTCATGTGGAGTAAAGACTAGAAGTTTGGGAAGCCATAAGAGTTAGTAGTCTGGCCATATTTACTGTGCCTTCCTTCGCTTGCGCGTTTACGCATCTCGGTAAATGAATGTCCTCGGAATACGAATTGTTGCCAGAAAAGATAAAAAAAAACATTATCTCAGTCTGTACAGTTTTTTTTTATAACATTAAGTTTTTTATAAGAGAAAAATCGTAAAAATGTTTAAAAATCGAATTTTTAGATCTTTCCTGCGCAGTCTCCTTAGAATGTAGGAGAAAAAGAAAACTATGCAGTCTTGGTGTAATCTATAGGCTTTCTTCGCGTGTAATAATATTCCATTGACACGGATCTCATTTCCTAAGAAATCAGCGAAGGCACTGCATGAAGGTTCAGCGTCTTGCATGAAGGAGCGACGGGTAGCTGGTCGCGCGTTTCATCTTCGGCCGTATCGCTGTGCCTTGGGAGAGAAAAAAAAAAAAATCTCGTGGCCATGTAATTTTAACATGTTATCGACACCGAAGTGCCGCGGGTTTGACCAGATCGTCTCCTCCCGTGCCTGATCAATAAGTATAACGGGAGACAACTTTCTGAGCGATGTATGTAAGAAGAGTGCACATCAGTTCTTATCATACATTCAGGCTTCCCGAAGGCCACATAGCTGTTGTTCATGCGCCGAATCAGTACTACGATGTGCGTGCACTCTTCACCAGTCCATTTCCCAGTCTTTTGAGCTTGGTCAAAGCTTATTAATTGACAGCAGTTGAATGCTGTCAATAGAAAGAGGTCACGCCCTTTCCAATCGCAGTGGGTGAATGTTCTCCACCCGAGGGTGTTCCACCTCACCTGTCAACAGCAGAGCACGGAGCTGAATCTGTACGTGCCACCTTGATGGGGCCGAGGACTATCCACCTCTGCGAATGTACTCTTAACAACAAGATCTTGAGAGCCGATGAAAGTGAAAGAGCGCTGGAGTCGGGTGATCCCCGAGAAAAACCGCGGACCAGCGACATGGCCCGGCACGATTCCCACATGCGAGTATTCCCTCCCCTGGGAAACGAACCCGGTCTGACTTATTGGGCGGCGAACGCTATAGCCACCACGCTAGCCACGGCCCCATGTCACGTGGACATTTCAGAAGGAGGACGGGGTGGTGTAAACGGGAGAGGCCCGAGAAAACCACGATGTTTACCGGCAATTTTCCCACGTGTTACGCTCGCGAATATCAGCATCGAATTTTTCTTAGCAATGTTCAACATTTAATTTTCTTGATATGTCTTTCGAAACATCTCTTAATTCACAGAATTGTCGACAAGTTTTTCGCAGAAGAAATTTTGAACTTATTTAATTTTTAATAATCTCAGTTAAGAAAAAACATCTTTCTATCATACCATAGTGATTTGTCCTCCGGAAATAATTATTTATACTTTGAGGATTGTGACATAGTTAAATACTGATAATTGAGATAGCAAATCTGCACTGCGGGATGAGGTAAAGATCAAAAAGGTCGAAGAGGTTGTTCTCTAAATTTCCTTTCTTAAGATATTAAAAAAAACTATATATCAACAATAGAACATAACATGTGAGAACTAACCTTCAAGTCAAAAAGGTGGCTGCCAGATCACAGTAAATATTTTAATGCAGCATTTATTTTGTGTTACTGGTTTAAAACTTTTTTGGAAGAAACTGCGTGCATGCACATACACACAAATGGGATGCTATAACGTCACTGTTTTGTGGTTGTATTCTTATTCAAAAATGCCAAGTACAATACAATTAATANCTCCGGAAATAATTATTTATACTTTGAGGATTGTGACATAGTTAAATACTGATAATTGAGATAGCAAATCTGCACTGTGAGATGAGGTAAAGATCAAAAAGGTCGAAGAGGTTGTTCTCTAAATTTCCTTTCTTAAGATATTAAAAAAAACAATATATCAACAATAGAAAATAACATGTGAGAACTAACCTTCAAGTCAAAAAGGTGGCTGCCAGATCACAGTAAATATTTTAATGCAGCATTTATTTTGTGTTACTGGTTTAAAACTTTTTTGGAAGAAACTGCGTGCATGCACATACATACAAATGGGATGCTATAACGTCACTGTTTTGTGGTTGTATTCTTATTCAAAAATTCCAAGTACAATACAATTAATGCCGCCCTAAATATGTGCACATATTTGACTGCGTTTCCGTGTGTGTATGTGATTTAATTTATTTACATAGAGCCTAGAGCCCTAACAATTATTTATAAAATTGTAAACATTTCGTCAGTGCATTTGTCCCAAGTAGAATAAAGTCAAACAGAAACTCTTTTTTGGGTTATTAAAGGANGCGTTTCCGTGTGTGTATGTGATTTAATTTATTTACATAGAGCCTAGAGCCCTAACAATTATTTATAAAATTGTAAAAATTTCGTCAGTGCATTTGTCCCAAGTAGAATAATGTCAAACAGAAACTCTTTGTGGGTTATTAAAGGGNTTTTTTGGGTTATTAAAGGACGTAGACTACACGTATGCCCTAAAAGTGATTTCGTTTTGCTGTAACTTTCAAACTTATTGTACATTTTTTTTTTGATACATTTAAGTTTATTCTACTCATGTTGGGAAGCTCAATGCTTTTAGTTTTGCAAACTAAATATTTTCGCTACCAGGTAGAACTATGGTCGCATGTGTACTGGATTTTTTGGTTTTGTATGTTTGTAAATGATATATTTACAATTTTCATAAAATAAATATAATTATGTAGAATCTTCCTAGTTGTATTGTGTTTGAACATGCGTAACGAAAAAAANTTGTGTTTAAACATGCGTAACGAAAAGAAAAAAAACGTTCTTCGCACTAGAGTTGAAATATGAAGAAATATGTTCACATAGTGTTTAATATTCTGTCGTAAATTCGATTTAGCATAACGTTCGTTTACACTATTCAGTTATTTCAATATAAAATCTGAATAAAAAATATTTTAATTTTTGAAAATATTATNAAAAAAAACGTTCTTCGCACTAGAGTTGAAATATGAAGAAATATGTTCACATAGTGTTTAATATTCTGTCGTAAATTGGATTTAGCATAACGTTCGTTTACACTATTACGTTATTTAAATATAAAATCTAAATAAAAAATATTTTAATTTTTGAAAATATTATTTTTGGGCTTTTCTGCGTAGTTTCCTTGAGGGAAAAGATAAAATTACAAAGTCACTTTTGATGATGGCTATATTTATGTTGCACTTAATTTTGACTTTTTCCATAAAAATAAGATTGCTAATGAACACTCAATTCCAAATGAAAATGTATTTGTACTGTTTACTCTTGTAAACACCAGTGAAGGGCGTGAATAATATACACGAAATAAAGTTAGCGCTTAAAAATTTTACTAGGGTAAGTATATAAAACAATTCGAGTCAAACACTAACTTTCAAACACAAGTAAACAGAATTTTTCAATATAACTCAATTTTAAAAACAACCGCTTTGGAACAGCAGCGCAAACCTTGCGCCGGAAACTTTCCCTATGCCAAACTCTCCCATACGAAATCTCGTTTTGTTCCTAACCAGAGTATAATAATCCTTAGGTTAAAATGTACCTCATCTGTACCTGTGTGCCGCTCCGCATAGTAAGTTGTATGGAATCACAGTTTCCTAAATCCTCTTAGATTAACTTCTGTAGTGAGATGTCACCACACTTAACTCATTAACACACATTTTCAGGCAGTGGAAATGATTTCGTAATTGTGAATGATAATTTTTTTAGTAACAGCCATTTCAAGTGTCACGTGAAGTAAGTGTTNTCTGTAGTGAGATGTCACCACACTTAACTCATTAACACACATTTTCAGGCAGTGGAAATGATTTCGTAATTGTGAATAATAATTTTTTTAGTAACAGCCATTTCAAGTGTCACGTGAAGTAAGTGTTAAAAAAAAGGGCGAATAAAATAAAAATTGGTAAACATTTCACCATTGTACCGTGCATAAATACGTAAATTTTGAAGTTTACCATACGGGATCATTTTGCGTAATTCACTGACATCAACAATAAACGCTGATGCAAATATCTTCGGAATGCGGTGTTGAAATTCCCGTAGACTTACATATGGATGTTTTGACTTATCCTTGAAAGTGCACGGGACTGAGCATTTTTTCTCCGCGTTCGGCGCACAACGATAAGGGCGACAATGACACGCGAGCCTGCCGCCCCATTGCCGATACGCGCAAACGGCTGAACCGTCGCGCAGTGCTTCCATCGTCACGGTTCCCTGTGGAAAGTATATCTGCAGGAATTGGACTTAACTGCATACTATGAAAGCTCACAGATATAACCACGACTGTACTGTTTTACTTTTCTTCCACCTCTTAAGGAAACTCCGTAAAAATGTTATTTTTTTCTCTCTTCGAATAACGTAATATGATAAAAAAAACAAAACAGCAAGGGAATTTTTATATTTTCTGGCCAAACGTGGTGTTTCCAGGATATTTCTTTGCTGAGATAAGAATGCACAGAAAATGTGTCCGGACTACTAATTTTCAACATTCAATTCACCCGAAGTCATCACTTTGAGTGAGGTGCAAATATACTGACAAATAATACAAGCTATAGGCGAGTCACCTTCATTCTCTGCTGCATGACCTTCAGTTGTATTGGTCTCTGTATTTCCCGTTTACAAACTTACAATTGGTTCACACAACAATGGACGCGCTGGCTGTACAACACAACTTTATTAACTGGCATGTCCTCTGCCAATATAATTGCCAGTTGAAAGTGTCCCATTAAAATGTTCTTTCCTTCGTAGAATAACATACAATCAATCCTGTTCATTTGAGTAATTTACATTTCGAGAGTTGCTGTCACAATACAGAGAATCTTATGATAACTGCTAGTGACGTAAAACTTTTTCTCCCGTGTCTTCAATGAATGTGGATGACTTAATGTTATGGAAAACTCAAAGATATCAGTTTAATTCAGGTGACGTAATATTTAGTCTGTAGAACTCAAAGTGTGATAAACCCTAATTGCAGGTTTCTGTGGGCTATCCTCGATAAAGTGAGCACTTTTGAAAACACTTTCGTTAGGAATAATAGACAATAAATATATTTTATTATAGCCTTTGACGTTAAATTCCGATTGCGGTGGGATATGCACGCAGTGTTTATTACTCATATGGCAATATTTATTTAAAAAAGGTGGTTAAAGAATAAAATATAGCTGAAAGAAAAAAAGTAACTAGGGCCTCAAAAGTGCTCACTTTTCCGTGAACAGCTTTTAGCACTCTGCATCGCAGGATTCGTGGCGAGGCTCGTCAAGCAATCGGAGCAAGTAAACCCGGTATCCGTCATTATAAGACGGCAAAGGTAATATTTACCAGTGCGTGCCTGAATATATTGGAAGTTATTTAAGTGCATTAGCTGCTAACCGTTCCGACAGCTCGTTGAGCTGAACACCGGTAAACATCACAAGAGCGAAAAATCTTACCGATGTAACTAATGAACCTACTTTCCTCTACACGGGTGCAAATAATATTTAACGAAGTTCTTAAAAGCTTTGATGGTGGATAGGCTACTGTGACGTCTCGTTCGCAGCATTATCATAAGAGATGAAACCAAAAACATACGCAACAATAGTACGACAATTACAAATACACGCGTGTCTTACCCGTGTAAGGCATCTGGTAATCTACTCGTCAGATAGCAGCCCAGCCAACGCGGAACCTTCCGCAGCATGCGGTAGCCAATCAGAAATAAGACCTGTTCCCAGAACATCGCATAGCCAATCATAGAATGGGTACTCCCACATTAAAAGGACTGCCTAACCTGGGACTCCAACCCAGAAAACCTCGTAACATAAGGTAGAGTACTACTTGTTTACCAAATCTGGTAACAATCCATGAATTGTTTCCCGAAATATGACAAAAACTTTAGTTATTCGCGTGGTGCTATCTAAGAAAAAGGCAGGTCCACAACAATATCCATCTCTTAATGTAATGCTTACACGATGCACTGCCAACATACAAAATTTGGTTTAAATCGGTTGAAAGGTTTCCTAGATATGACAAGTCAACATAAATAAAAAAATACCGTCATTTTAAAAATAAGCTCTCGGCATGGTCGAAAACAGATGACCTTACTAAGTACTATATGAGTACCGAGTTAAGTGAAATTTGGTTCACAATTTCCAAAATGTTTAGTGGGGCACACTTGAGTACAGACACACGCAGAAACACACACAGAAACACACATACAGGCACACAGAAAGGAAAGTAATTACATTAAACTTTCTTTCCATCGGAAAGCAGGCTAAAAATTAACTTGTCACAGCAAGACTTCGAGACTGTGATGTTATAACAACGCGTAGTATGTTTAACCGCGAAATACTGCCAAGTGTCAGCGAACCACGAAATAGCCTCAAGTGAGTATGTATGCCACGAAAGAGGTTTGTATGCAATCAGATATGTGTAAAGTAAATAGAGATACCATTTTTTAGGGGTATTTTTATTATGTGTAAACACGTTTTGTCCGTGAATACTGTACATGTAAACCAAACTGAAAAACTTATCTTTCATCAATGTTCAAAGTTTTCATTTTTTTTAATTATACATTTCAGTACTTTTATCAATTTCAGTTACTAGTTAACAATAAGTAATTGCAATTTTTGCCACTAGTTATAAAAACAAGAAGTTACTGATAGAAGTAATGAGCCTATTTTCCTCTGCATGTGTGCAAATAACATTTTTAATGAAGTTCGTAAAAACTCAGATAGGAGGTAGGCCTTGGCGTATTTTTGACAGCAATATCATTATAGATTAAACTAAAATCATATGCAACTGCAGTGAAACAATTTCAAATACACACATGCCTTACCCAGGGCACGAACCCAGAAAACCTCGGACCATTAACTACCATGCAATGAACTGCATGGAAGTAGGATTAGGAGCATCAACTTCGGATGTAATCGGTCGAATGTTTTACGTAGTAGGGTTCACTAACCTGAAATATTTAAAGGGCAATCATTTTCAAAATAAGTGCCTGAGCCTCTTAAAAAAAACTCATGTTTACATGGTCCACCGTAGTGCTACTTGTGTGAAGAATTTTGTTGAAATTGGTTTATAGGTCTTTGAGATATGGCATAAGAACTTTATTTTCTTATTTATTGCTTAAAATTGCTTAAAATAATAGTTTCTCTGTAAAAAGATTTTAAAGGATACTGACAACATACAAAGCTTGGTTGAATTTGGTTAAAGTGTTTAATAGAATTGGCAAACTAATAAAAATTTTCACATGGCCGCCATTTTTAATGGCAATATCTGGCCCCACTTAGATCATGTATTTATACATGCTATAGTGCTGTAGCACTACCGGTGTGAAAAAATTTATGGAAATTAGTTGATTTGGTCCGGAAAGAAGGCCAAATGTTAAATTTTCTCATCAGGCACTATTTTGCAAGAAGGCCGAAAAACGAGTATATATGTGTGCGTAATGGATGATTCTTATGGAAACTGTTAGTGTACAAAATTTAGTTGACTTTTTTCAACTGTTGAATGGATATAACACACTAACCTAGATTGTTTATATTGACGCCAATAAAATAAATACCTGCGGCCCCTAAAACATGTTAGTTTACTTACCCTACTGTAGTACTACTTGAGTGTAAAATTTGGTGGCAACCGGTTCATTGGTCCTCGAGATATGAAAAAAAAAATCATCAAAGATATCAAGTGATGATCTTTGTAAATGTAGGACAAAAGGTTATGTATTTTCCCATTCAGTGATTGTCATAGATACTGCCAGCGTACGAAGTTAAGTTAAAATCGGTTACATAGTTTCGTATATATAGGACACTAATCTAAAATGTGTACATAGCCGCCATTTTTAAAGATAAATGTATGGCAAGCATAAAACACATAAATTGATATGAGATACCTCAGTACAACTTCTTCGCCACATTTGGTAGAAATAGATTGATTGTATCCCGAGATATGAAATAAAATATTTGTATTTTTATGCGGTGTTATCTTACATAATGTTGGAGAAATGAGACCCTTTATATACACGTTTGATATTTATAAAATATATTGCAAGCATATAAAGATAGGGCCTAAGTTGAAATTCCTTTCGTAGTTTCACAGACACAACAAACTAAGCTAAAATGTATCTTTGGCAACCAATTTCAAAATAAGTGTTTGACCCATTCAAAACATGAAATCATATGGCCTCTTGCAGTACTACTTGTTTGCCAAATGTTTTAGGAAACTTTTTGGATTTTTGTAAAGATATGACATACAGATTTCAATTTTTCACGATAAAATATCTTGTAAAAGAGATTTTGCATACGCATTTGATGTTTGTAACATATACTACCAGCATACAAAGTTAATCTGCAATTAACCACATGGTTTCGATTATACAGCATACTAAGCTAAAATAACAATATGGCCGCCTGTTTGAAAATAATTGCCTAGATTATTCAAAACATACCAGTATACATCAACTGCCGCAGTTATTTGGTAGGAATCGGTCAATTATTTCCCAAGATATAACAAAAAAATTTCATTTATTGGTGTTGCAATCTCTTGCAAAATGGCGGACAAAGTGGCTCAGTGTAGACTCATTTAATAGTTGATATATATACTTCCATCATAAAATTAAGATAGAATTGATTACGTGATTTCGGCGATATAGCAAACTATACTAAAATAGTTATGTGCCACAATTTTGAAATAAATGTGTGACTTACTAACACATGCAAATTTATATCACCTGCCGCATTTCTAATTGTTTGACGAATTTGGTATGAATGGGTGTATTGCTTCCAGAAATATGACATTAATACTTTATTTGTAAGTGTAGCGCTATCTTACAAAATGCCGGAAAAAGCAGTTATGTGTTGGCATATACGCTGAAGAGCCAAAAAAATTGTACACCTGCCTAATATCGTGTAGGGCCTCCGTGAGCGCACAGAAGTGCCGCAAGACGACGTGGCATGGACTCGAATAATGTCTGAAGGTATGCAGAAGGCATTTCAAACCATGAATCCTGCAGGGCAGTCCACAAATCCATAGGAGTGCGAGGAGGTAGAGATATCTTCTGAACAGCACGTTGCAAGGCATCCCATATATGCTCAATAATGTTCATGTCTGTTGATATAGGTGGTCAATGGAAGTGTCTAAAGTCAGAAGAGTGTTCCTTGAGCCACTTGGTAGCAACTCTCGACGTGTGGGGTGTCACATTGTCCTGCTGCAATTGTCCTCATCCGTCGGTATGCACAATGGACATGAATGGGTGCAGGTGATCGTACAGGATGCTTACGTATCTGTCACCTCTCAGAGTCGAATCTAGACATAACAGGGTTCCCATTTCACGCCAACTGCACACGCCCCATTCCATGACAGAGCCTCCACCAGTTTGAACAGTCCCCTGTTGACATGTAGGGTCCATGGATTCATGAGGATGTCTCCATACCCGTACACGTCCATCCGCCCGATACAATTGGAAACGAGACTCGTCAGACCAGGCAACATGTTTCCAGTCATCAACAGTCCAATGGCGGTGTTGGCGGGCCCAGGCGAGGCGTAAAGCTTTGTGTCATGCAGTCAACAACGGTACACGAGAAGACCTTTGGCCCCGAAAGCCCAAATCAATGATGGTCCGTTGAATAGTTTGCACGCTGGCAGTTGTTGATGCCCCAGTATTGAAATCTGCGCCAATTTGAGAAAGAGTTGCATGTCTGTCACGTTTAATGATTCTCGTCAGTCGTCGTATGTCCCGTTCGTTCAAGATCTTTTTCCGGCCACAGCGATGTCGAAGATTTGATACTTTACTGGATTCCCGATACTCATGGTACATTCGTGAAATGGTCGTACGTGAAAATCCAAATTGTATCGCTACCTCAGAGATGCTGTGTCCCATCTCTCGTGCGCCGACTATAACACCGCTTTCAAACTCACTTAAATCTTGATAACCTGCCATTGTAGCAGCAGTAACCGGTCTAGCAACTTTGCCAGACGCTTGTTGTCTTATATAGGCGCTGCCGACCGCATCGCGTTACTCTGATTGGTTTCATACCTCTGCTATTTGCATACACACGCCTATACCAATTTTTGGGTCTCCAGTGTATGATGCTTGTAATTTATCATATTTTCATCATACTAAATTTGGTCGAAATTGGTTAAACGGTGTGGTAGAAATACCAAATAAACCTACAATATTTGTAAAGCCGCCATTTTGAAACCAAGTAAATTTAAATCGTATGTATTTAAATTTACTTACTTCCCAAATGTATATATAGTTGGGTTAGTTGTTTTCGTCGTGCTATCTTCAAGAATGGCGGACCAACAACACTATCCATCTCTAAAGTCAATACTTGCATTGTGCACTGTCAAAGCACAACTTTTTTTTTTAATTGGTTGATCGATTCGCGCCATATATTATATCACGCTAATATAAAAATGATAGCTGTTTAGAAATTAACTGCCCAGCGTGGTCCAAAACTGTAAAAGTGCTGCCTATGTCGTATTTACTACATAGCCACGTGTAAGCCGAGCAAGTACTCATACATGCTCACGAGTGTAAACGACAGGCGCATTCTCTTCTTATGTGCTACGAGCCTCGGAAAGGAATGATAAGTTTAAGGTTTTTATGTTTTGAATATTTAAGGAATATTTTTTAACGGTTTGTGTTTAACAAAGTTTTTTTGCATTCAGTGTTATCANAAGCCGAGCAAGTACTCATACATGCTCACGAGTGTAAACGACAGGCGCATTCTCTTCTTATGTGCTACGAGCCTCGGGAAGGAATGATAAGTTTAAGGTTTTTATGTTTTGAATATTTAAGGAATATTTTTTAACTGTTTGTGTTTAACAAAGTTTTTTTGCATTCAGTGTTATCACTGGTTAATGGCAAGGTGATAGTAACTCTCACCCAATATAACTATTGTCCAAAGTAGTTAAACTGGAATTGAAGCACCTGCGCCATTCGCCATGTGCCACAATACTCTACTTTATTTTGCTTGACTATAATTGCTTCCAGGATAGGTGACATGCTACTGCACAAATAAACAATATTATTTAAGTTTTGAAATATAATTGTGGCCTTTGCACCATTATTTTACTTATATGCCACCCAAAATTCTTTACAGTATATATAATATATAATTAATTACAATGCTATTAAATTCAATACAATTCCCATAAAAAGGTATTTTTCCTCGTACAAACATTTCACTAGACTTTTGACCGCTTATAGAGCAACACATAAAGATACAACATATTTCATAATAAATTTATTTATAATGCTTAAACTTCTGTAATTTAACATTATATGGTGTAAAACATAAATAAATGTTTAAAAAAAAACTAAAACCTAAACAAGAAGCTCCCCACTAGGTGACTACCATAAAGTATGCTAATTTTTACCGTCTATGACCTTCTCCTCATGCCCACACAAAACTCCGCACACAGCCCCCGTTGTCTGATACCAAAGATCCGACGGTACTCCCCTCACCAGAACACCCGAAGGTGTTGGTAGTCCTCATAGGATGTTCACTCCACTCAATTACTCCACTGTCAGAAGCCTAGGATATTATCCTTACCATATCCCCTGTGGAGTAGGTAGTGCTTCTCCTCCATGCCACTCGTAACCAGGACAGATACGGGGATATTCTCGAACCCAAACACCTTTCGATGCCGGCAGTGTTTTGTCTGATCTCACTCACTCTCACATTCCTCAATGCAACTATCTTCTGAACTCGTGCCCTACAGTTCCTTCCCTTTAAATTAGCATGATTATATTTCTTCGTAAACATCACGTAGCCCTGTACTTACACGAAAGGCACAAACGCCCAATTAGCACGGCTGACTCCAAAGTCCAGGAAAAGTTAACGTGTGCCATTCAACTTCTCGGTGCGATTCCACGTCCCAACATCAACATAAGGAAAATCTAAAGTCCCGACACATACTAAAACGTTTGTAGTCTCGCGAAGAGTACCGCCACTGTTGTGAAGCATTACCTCCTCCCCTGGTCTAGATCGCATATTTCCTCTCGGACACTGGCTTCCGGCTCATGCCGGTGGTGTCTCCGACGACGAGCAATCCTGATGCAACTCGCGCATCCGCCTAAATGCCCATCGGCTCTCCCTCCCCGCGAATCACAATCAAGTACCGCGATGACAAAAGGAAAAACCAATTATAATAAAACATCCAAGGACGTCTCTTGGCAACGAAAGCGGAACGCCTAACTTTCATCAGCTTGCAACCCGCACAGCGGCAGCGTTTGGCAAGTGACTAGAAATTAAGAAACGCATGTATTACACTCGTGTGCTACAAATATAATATAACGCCAATATCTGAGATACTGAAGTATTAGAAACAAAAAGAAATGTAAACAAATATGACGAAGGACGCTCCGTCACATGTTAATAATATATATTTTTCCATTTATGCATAGTTTTTTTTATTCACAGGTATAACATTATTATATCAGAAATATAATATACTATAATGATCAAGTGCCAGTTTTCAAAGACAAAAACCGAGTTTTAAATGATAATTGTAAAAATCAAAACCTCGAATCAATGGCCATCTTTTTAACCCTATGTAATTTCACATTTTGAACCCTAATGGATTATTTAATGACATGTGATTTTAATGCTTATCTGTCATAATATTATTCATGTGAGTAATGTTTAAATACAACTGATATGTATTTTCTAAAAGACATTATTTTTTTAAGCTGTTAAATAGAATTTCCTATTTTTCTACTCTGTTTTATTTTGGGTGCATATTTATATGTCTTTCGATTATATAAGTCTGAACAACGCCTCTTCTAATTGGTCAGTGTTGTAGAATATTTAAAAATAAGATTTCTGAAATGGAAGTTAGCCATCTTGGTACACGACATCAGGCAGCCAGCTCAGATAAGTCAAGCCCTTGGTGATTTAATTCGATTTTATGAGTAATGAGTAGAGTTCTCCTACTGAAATACAGGCCGTCTGGAACACATGAAGGAAGACACGTGGCAAGCTGAAGTTTAAGAAGGAATGCACGGTCGCCGCCAGCATAATAATTCAGTGTAAATAGCTATAATTCCCGCGGCTATAGTTAAGGTGCATATGGACTGTAAAGTTTCGGACCATGAGCCCGAGCGTTTACTATAGGGAAGCTGTTCGCCTAGTGGTTCCTGCGCATCTATAGTGATGCTTCGTCGTGCCAGATCAACGAGAACTTCAAAACCTTCGAGATTTTAGTCGTTTGAATTCCACTTTCAGAGGAGATATTGCTAAATTAATTTGCAAAGGAAAGGGAATAATACAATTTTTTCAAACATTTGCGTTCTGCCATGTTGGATTTTTTTGTGAAAACTAATTTTCTCCAATTTTTAACCACGGACAACTTGAGATTGAGTTCCTCGCCTATGTGAGCTAGTAGAGTACAATTTTTAAAATAATTTTTTTTTTTTTAAGTTTTATTCAAGATTGTTTTAGTTCTGAGTAGAGTAAAAGCTAATTCCAGTACCATCATGACAGACGCTAGCTTTACAAAGGCCACATCAGTAAAATAATTAACTGCATTCTGGCACAAAGGATTCAGGAATAGGAGACAGGCGCCGGCCGGCCGCCATGTTGTAACGTCACCAAACCGCCATATTGAATATGGGTGATCTTGACCTTTAACCTTGACCCTGTGCGCATGACCTTGATTTCGAATCCAAAAAACACAAAAAAATTGTAGAAAAAAATAAAAATTCTCCAAAACGTTATATATATTTTTTTCAATTATTCAATAATGTACATGTAGTAGGTCCGGGGTTCGATGGCAGGTAGATCGACTAAGCTCCTGACACAACCAACACTCGCCAGGTTGGCCTGTGTCCACCTCGTCGGCCATGTTAGATTTATAGGGCCTTGACCCAATTCCCGTGACCTTGAATTACCTTGAAGACAAAAAATTTCCAAAAAATTCTAAAATTACAAAACATCGCCAAAGATTTTAACAGACTCAAGACACAAGACAAAAGACCCAAGACCCAAGACTCGAGACCCAAGTCTCAAGGCTCAATACTAAAAAAAACCCTATACTCAAGACTCAAAACCCAAGACCAAATGCTCAAGACACAACTCTCAAGACTCAAAACCCTCGACATAAAACACTTGACTGAAGACTCAAGACCCTTGAACCAAGACTCAAGATCCAATATACACTTGAACATTAATTTTAAACACAAAAAATCCTAAAAATTCGAAAAATTATCAGAAATTTTTTTTTAAATTCCTAAAAATGTATAAATTATACAATAAATACATTTTTGAATAATTTATTTAAAATATTATTAAAATATTATTATTAAAATGCATATAATAAATTATATTTCCGCAGGGTTTTCTCAGCACCACGTCCAGAAGACGACTGACCCTCACCTATGTTTCTGATTAGTTGAATGCATATGCTCGCTTCAACCCCCAAAAACGTTTGTTATTGGTTGATTACTCACTCTCTTTCTACCCGTCACAAATGTTTCTCCTTGGTTAATTAGTCGAAAAGGCCTTTACCTCCCTCACCCCTGCTCATTCCGTCGTATGTGGCCATCTAGTTTTTTTTTTTGTTTGTCATTTGATTTAATTTTCAACACCTAGGTGATGCTAGTATTAATTATCGATTTAATCGCCAAAGACGCTGTTGATTTAGCCACCATGTTGTTTGTCGACCTTGACCTTACCCCCATGACATTGTACTCGAAAAATCGAGAAAAAACGCAGTCCATACAATTGACAATTATTAGCTGGTGACATCCAGGGACCAAGTCGATTAAAAATACTAATTAACGACTGATTGCACACAAGATCGAATCGACCCAAGACTGACTCTACCACACACTAACTCCATCCAAGACTAACTACACTCAAAACTAGCTCCACCAAAGACTGGTTCCTGATGAAACTGACTTAGTCCAAGACTAACTCTTGACAAGACCAGTTCCTACAAAATAGAATAGACCAAGCTACCATACCGCCCACCTTTACGAGTAAACGATGATGGCCAATCGGAAAACAAGTCATCCAATAAGAAAACTTAACTTTTCGCAGAAAATTCGCAAACACTTCTACCAGAGCTGTCCATACAAAGTTTTATACTAACTTACCTGACCAAATGACCAGGCCAACCAACTAGTTGCGAAACATTCCTCATAAATATTCCTCATTTCATTTGTTCACCATACAGTAATCAGTTGATTTCAAACGACCTGAGAAATACACAATATTTCTAATCCAACTATAGCCCTCCTACTGCATGAAGTCACATAAATTTGATGTAAAAGATACTCTCAATTGATTGTTTAACCACTGTATTAAGAAATTTTTCAGTAAAGCAAAAGGGACTGTATAAGAAATTAAACACACGTTACTATACAGGTGATTCTAAAATCATGGGACAAACATTGAGGGGTGGTAGAACTCACTAAAACAAACAATTATTGTATAGGAATATATGGGCCGAAGTAAAGCGTTGAGGTACAAACACAAAAATAACACATGAAATGCAACACATTGTTTATTTACAACGTCGCCCTAAATGCCTTTTACAGCAATGTTTACAATAATTGCTCAAAATTGCTACCACCGACAGTAATGCAAGTTTGGTAGCGTCGGTGAAGTGATTGGCGAACAGATTAAAATACGCCGGGTATTTCACGCACGCCACCATTGTCAGCCAATCACGCCATATGTAGAGGTCGCCAAGCATGCGTGACTGTTGGTGGATGCATTTCCAGCAACTGTTTTAAAATTGTCTGTACGGAATCACTCGTTAAGTATGCTGCTAATGAACATTTTATGTTTCTGTTAATGTGTTATGTTTTTGTGTTTGTGCTTCAACGCGTCACTTCCGCCCATATATTCCTATACAATAATTGTTTGTTTTAGTGAGCTCTACCACCCCTCAATGTTTGTCCCATGATTTTAGAATCATCCTGTATACTAAATTTTATTTATTTACTTATTATTTTTATTCTCTCTTTCTCATGTTTTGAAACTTTCATCTTTTAATATATAACATGTTTGAAAATCATGGATAGTAACCAAAATGCTCATATGGTACAACCCCGATACTTCAGTTCATCGATAATTGAAGATATCTCAACAATGCACGAGAGACTCGCGCGTTTTGCGGGTCAATCAATTATATAAGTGTATCAACAAATTCATTCGGGTCTTCGGGAAAAATATAACGAGGGTTATTGACGTATTCTGCTTTCTTCACACCACTTGTCGAAGGAAACTTGTCGGTGAAATGTGTGGAAACATTGAGAGAATCATCATCTTTCTCATCAGATACTTCATCAACGAGGACTCTATAGTCACAATCATCAATGCTGTATTCATGATCGTCTTCACCTCCTGTTTCATCCTCAATATCAAGTTTACTTTTATTTTTGGGGGTCGCACAGCCAACATCAATATTTAGAGTCGACAACTATTTGTTCTGAAGTTCGTCGATTTCATGCGTACGTCTTGCAAGTGTACATTCCACACATAATAACTCCCCGGAACCTCGTAGGTATCTAATTCCGTCATTAGCAGTACTGCCCCGTCATAATCGTCTGGGGAATCAGTAATCATAGATGCAGTAGGGGGTTTGGACGGAATCACTTGCTGGCTCCCAAAAGAAGAATCCTTGCAGTTATTGATGTTGTTCTTCAATATATCACCTTGTATAAACTGCATGTGCCCATTGTCGTAATGTTTTATCGCGTGAAAAGGACTCTTCGTACAGGCGGTTCTCTCATGTCACTGACCATGGCAGCTTTCGCTGAAGATATTTCCAGAATAGCAATACTGTTTTACATTAAAAAAATTTAGAAGTGGAGTCTACAATAGACTTCGTACAACATTAGCTTGCATCATCTTTATGAAGCTTGAAATCATGGTGACACTTAAAGCTGAAAACCGATGCCTGCCAGATCGACGCATAACAAGACTGACACCACACACACACCACACGCACCACAATCAGCACTTCACGCACCGTAATCAGTACCGCAAACCACATTCAGTAACACATGCACCACAATCAGCACCACGTGCACTACAATTAGCACCACATTCACTGCACCACAATTAGCACCAAATGCACTACAATCAGCTCCACATGCACCAGAACAAGCATCACAATCAGTACCGCACTTAGCACCACAATGAGGACACATATCCCCTAATGACTCATAATTACTCAGCAATAACCCATAAATGACCCATAAATTATTCATATTGAACCATAAGTCACCCACAGGGACCCATATATTAACCATAACGACACATAATGACTTATAAGTAGCCCATATTGACCCCAAATGACCCATAATAACCCACAATGGCCCATAAATAACACACAGATTCCCATAAATGCCCAATAAATGATTCATAATGAACCCTAAATGACCCATGACTACCAATAAATAGCCAATTATGTCCCATAAATGACCTATAGTGACCCCTAAATGACCTATTATGACCCATCAATAAACAATAGTGCCCCATAAATAAATTATAATCACCCATAAATAACCCATAATAAACCATAAATACCCTAATGACCCATGATTATGGTGCTGATTGTATTGCATGTGGTGCTGATTGTATTCCATGTGATGCTAATTGTGGTGCATGTGGCACTGATTTTTGTGTGTGTGGTGCATGTGGTGCTGATTGTGGCGCATATGGTGCTGCTTGTGGTGCATGTGGTGCTGATTGTGGTGCATGTGGTGCTGATTGTGGTGCATGTGGTACTGATTGTGGTGGGTGTAGTGTGTGTTTTTTCAGTCTAGTTAAGAATCGGTCTAGCAGGTGTCAGTTGTCGGTTTTAACTGTGACCAAGAATTCAAGATGAGCGAAAAAAATTTTTGTCTGGAAGAAACTGTTGATGATATAATTATATGGTAATGTGATCAAGTAACTAGATAAAATGTCTGGTTGAATGGAGGTATAAAAATTCTTAAATCTCAATGATGAAATGTGTTAGTAAATATATATACATAAATCAATAGCTAGGCCAGTTATATGCACATGTTGCCTCTGTGGAAAGGACTGCGGGTTTTTTTNATATATATACATAAATCAATAGCTAGGCCAGTTATATGCACATGTTGCCTCTGTGGAAAGGACTGCGGGTTTTTTTTATAAAGATGATGCAAGATAATGTTTTACGAAGTCCACTGTAGAGCTTACCTCTATGGATGTACCTTATNTTTTTTTTATAAAGATGATGCAAGATAATGTTTTACGAAGTCCACTGTAGAGCTTACCTCTATGGATGTACCTTATCCCACTGCTGGAAAATTATGTGTAAAACAGTGTTGCTACTATGGAAAGATCTTCAGCAAAGCTGCCATGCTCGGCGACATAAGAGAACCGCCTCTACGAAGAGTCCTTTTTGCGGGATGACGCATTACGACAAAGCGCACATGCAGTTTGTACAAGGTGAAATATTGAAGAACATCAAGAACTGCAACGATTTGTCGTTTGAGAGCCAGCAAGTGATGTAAATACCCCCTGTTGCATCGATGGGTACTGATTCCCCAGACGATTATGCCGTTTCAGTTAATGCTAATGATGTAATGAAAGACTTAAGGTGTTTCGTAGAGTAAGTATGTGTTGAATGTACACTTGCAAGACGTTCGCGTGAAATCGACGAATTTCAGAATATACATTTGTCAGCTCTAAATACTGATGATAACTGTGCGACCATTAAAAATAAAAGTAAACATGATATTGAGGTTGAAACAGAAGGTGAAGACAAAATGAAGACAGCTTTGATGATAGTGACTGTGAAGTCCGTGTTGATGAAGTATCTGATGAGAAGGATGGTGATTCTCTCAGTGTTCCCACACATTTCACTACCGAGTTTCTTTCGACCAGTGGCGTGAAGGAGGCAGAAGGTGTGAATAACGCTCGTTACATATTTCCTGAAGACCGGAATGAACTTGTTGATAGACTGAGATATTTGGTTGTCCTGCAAAACGTTGGTATCTCTCACTCATTGTTGAGATAGATATCTTCAATCATCGATTAACTGAAGAATCGGGNGTCCTGCAAAACGTTGGTATCTCTCACTCATTGTTGAGATAGATATCTTCAATCATCGATTAACTGAAGAATCGGGATTATATCATATGAGAGTGTTGGCTACTATCTATAATTTGCAAACAAATGAGAAATGCTAAGATGTGATATCTTCATAATAATTAGAAAGATAGAATGTATATAGTAAGTAAATAAATAAAATTTAGTATATGGTAATGTGTGTTTAATTTCTTATGCAGTCCCTACTGCTTCTCTGAAAGACTCGTTAATTCAGTGGTCAAGCAATCAATTGAGTGAGTCTGTTTNTCTTATGCAGTCCCTACTGCTTCTCTGAAAGACTCGTTAATTCAGTGGTCAAGCAATCAATTGAGTGAGTCTGTTTTAGATCAAATTTATGTGAGTGCGTGCAATACGAGGCATTTAGTTCGATTTTAATTATTATGTCTCACTCGGGTTGATTAAAATCCCCTGTTTTCTATATGGTGAACGAATGAAACGAGGGGAATATTTATGAGGAATTTTTCGCAACCAGTTGGTTGACATGGTCAGTTGCTATGGTAATTTGGCTTGGTAAGTCAGTATGACACTTTGGTATGAACAGCCCTGGTATAAATGCTTTGCGAAGATTCTGCAAAGATTTTGTGCGAATAGGTTGGCTACGAGGCTCTTATAGTGAGACTTTTTACGGGATTGGCCATCATCGTTTGTTTGTTTAGGTGGGTGGTATAGCAGGTTGGTCTATCCTGTTTTATAGGGACTGGTCTTGTCAGGAGCTAGTGTTGGGCTAAGTCATCTCATCATGAACCAATCTTGGATGTAGTTGGTTTTGGGTGGAGTAAGTCTTGGGTGGAGTCATCCTTGGTTGTAGTTAGTCTTGGGTTGAGTCGGTCTTGTATACAGTCAGTCGTTAATTAATATTTTAGTCGGTATTGTCCTTTGATGTGACCAGCTAGTAATTGGCAATTGTATGGACTGCGATTTTTCTCGATTTTCCGAGTTCAAAGTCATAGGGATAAGGTCAAGGTCGACATCCAATATGGTGACTAAATAGACAGCACCACTAAAGACTAAATCGATCATTAATACACTAGCATCACCTACGTGTTGAAAAAAAAACAAATGAGAAACGAAAAAAAAAAAAATGGCTGCATACGATCGAATGAGCAGTGGTGAGGGAGACGGAGGCCTGTCGACTTATTAACCAATAAACATTGGTGGCGAGTCAAACAAGCGTGATTAATCAGTCAATAAAAACACTTTCGGGGCTGAAGCGAGCACAAGTATTCAACCAGTGAGAAACATTGCTGGAGGGATTGAAGTGGAACCAACTAATTAACCAATGAGAAACATTGGTGAGGGCGAGTCGTCTGCTGGACATGGTGCTGAGAAAACCTTCAGAAATGAGTTTTTTNACCAATGAGAAACATTGGTGAGGGCGAGTCGTCTGCTGGACATGGTGCTGAGAAAACCTTCAGAAATGAGTTTTTTTATGTATTTTTAATAATGATTTTTAATAATATTTATTTATAAATTATTAGAAGTTTTAAAATTTTGAAGANTTTTTTTATGTATTTTTAATAATGATTTTTAATAATATTTATTTATAAATTATTAGAAGTTTTAAAATTTTGAAGAATATTTGGAATTTTTAGAATTTTTTTTAATTGTTAGGATTTTTTGGCATTGAAGGTTAGTGGTCAAGAATCTTGGGTCAAGGGTCTTGAGTCTTGAGTCTTGGGCTTTGAGTCTTCAATATTTAGTCTTGGAACTTGAGTCTTGAGATTTTGAGCCATACCTTTAGTCTTGAGGCTTGGATCTTGAGTCTTGGGTACTGGGTGAAAGATCTTGAGTCTTGGGTTTAGGTCTTGNTACCTTTAGTCTTGAGGCTTGGATCTTGAGTCTTGGGTACTGGGTGAAAGATCTTGAGTCTTGGGTTTAGGTCTTGAGTCTTCGAAACTGATTTTTGGGTTTTGGGTTTTGAGTTTTGAGTCTTGGTTCTTGAGCCTTGAGTCTTGTGTTAAATGTCAAAGGTTTTTTGGGAATTAGTTGGAANCTTGAGTTTTGAGTCTTGGTTCTTGAGCCTTGAGTCTTGTGTTAAATGTCAAAGGTTTTTTGGGAATTAGTTGGAATATTTGGAAATATTTAAGGATTTTTGTATTTTTTGGGGAAATTTATGTGTTCAAGGTCATTCAAGCTTACGGTTAATTGGGTCAAGGCCATGGGTCAATGTCATCGACGTCTAGCACGGCTGACGAGGTGGACACTGACTGACCTGGCGAGGGTCTGTCGTGTCGGGAGCTTAGTATATCTACCTGTCATCGAACCCTGGACCTCCTGATTGTACATCTTTAAATACTTTTTTTATAATTTTTCTATTTTTTTCATAATTTTTTTACAAGTTTTATATTTTTTGTGGATTTTTTAACTGTTTGGGTTTAAAGTCTTTTAACGTCATGGTCATGAGGTCAAGGTCATCCGCATTCAATAGGTGGTTGGGTTGTCACAACTTGGCGGCCCGCCGGCTCCTGGCTCCTGCCTTTGTGCTAGAACGCAGATAATTGTTCTACTCTCGCAAATTTCAATGTCTATTCAGTGCCATGCCAACCTAAAACTAATTTTAAATGTTTGTTTGAACACATATATTTCCTCTTTTTAGCTAATTGACGAGAAATAAATAAATAGTTAAATTCACAAATTTTAAAAAACATCTTTGCTGGGTATTCTTATTTATGTAGGAAGTAGAGTATTTTTTACCGTGTGTTCCTATTTGAAAGGTGTATGTATTTTGCTTTCTGTATTTGTTCTACCAGTCGACAGTGTTCCGGAGTATGCAAATTGCATATATATTATTTCCAGTTGGTAAGGTAAAGGAGCGTTTGTCTGCTCATACAGTGTCTGAACGTGCCGGACAAATTCACTCGCCTGGCTGCCCAATTTGTCACGATAATAATTACAGTAGTCATTTCTCATACGGTATTGGGTAGTTTAAGAGTTAGCGTGGGAAGTTTTATTACTGCTAAACACGTACGCTACTCTCACGCCCCGCCTTTGCTTACTTAACCAGTAGTTGGGGTCGGCGCTCTACCACAGAGACACGCTACACGCATCGCTGCCGCCGCTACACCTCCACACGCTGCACGGAGGGAACTCTTGTGATAGTAAAGGTATAGTCTATTCACGGTTTCTTCACACTTTTCGAATCAAACATTCGAAAAATCACCCCGTGTATGACGGGTTTAGTTATTTCCTAAATACATGTATATTTATTTCCTAAAATACCGTTTTACACCTCTGTTAACATAAAAGTATCTTATATCTAGTTAAATTGAAGTTATGCCCTAATTTTATTTATAAGTTATAATATCTCACTTATAATAAATACGTATAAAAACAGTGAGAAAGCATGTGAGTTGGTAGTGCCTAGAAATAAATAGTTCTAATGAAAAATATTATTACAACTGAGTGCGCACGAATTCGGCGTGATGTCCCTTGGTGTGATTTTCTAAACTTAGTTACGCTTAGTTTGCACGAGGTGGAGGAATATCCTAAAAGTAGTACTTAGGCAGGGCTTCATAAAAGTGCGAAGTAACCGTGAATGGATTATANGAGGTGGAGGAATATCCTAAAAGTAGTACTTAGGCAGGGCTTCATAAAAGTGCGAAGTAACCGTGAATGGATTATATTATGCGTTGCGTTGCACCTGTGGTTTTTTAGATATGTTCTGCAATACATTAAAAACACAGTTAGGTTGAATCAGANTTATGCGTTGCGTTGCACCTGTGGTTTTTTAGATATGTTCTGCAATACATTAAAAACACAGTTAGGTTGAATCAGATTATAATGGTAGTTGAGTAAAAACTGCATTATTGTTTGCTGTCTTATGTCGAGATGAAAAATATAATTTCCGTTAATTAATGTGTTCGTGCAGTTCACTGTCACTGTTAACAACTACGCTCTTTATTTTTACTTTAAATGTATAAAATAAAATTTGACTGCTTTGATAAAGAATTCACGATGAATTAATTTAATATTTTAACAAGCACATGGTTTGAATTAAGTTCCCAGGAATACGATCGTGTGAAATAAAATTGGAGGTTCTGAATAGTGATATCTAAACTTTAAGTTGTTTGCATACAGTGGCTTATATTTGCTTTTATTTCTTACGAGAACGAAGAAGTTTGTTGTTTTAAGAATGAAACAAACAAAAATGTTTTTTTTTCCCCAAAATTTAAATTTTTACTATCTCGCGAGACTGCTGTCACTGAAAACTATAAACTTTCAAGTTTCTCTTTTCCTCCGAATTTTGAAGTCGTTTTTAAGTATCGTAAATTTTAAATTGCAAATATTTCAGAAATGAAGAAATTCAAGAGCTGGGAGAAAAGAAGTTCCGGCAAATCCTGCCTCGGAAACATGGCCACTTAGTAAGTTTCTTGATTAAGATACAGATGTACGTGTATATACATATATACCAAACACTTATTTCTCCGAAGTAATTTGCAAACTTTTCTTTTACCCTTGGGCATCATAAGCAAATCTTGCTGGCAGGAACTCTTTCCCATGACCCCAACTTAATTGAATGCTTTTTAAAACTGCCCAGAATTTCAAACTCTTCACTATCCCTTGATGCGGACTCTATGCTTAACACAGATGTACTTAAAGTTAGCAGAAACAAGTTTTAATCATTCTTAAATAAGCCGAGTTATACTTCTCCTAAATATTCGTATCAGAAAGAAAACGCTTAATAAAATCAGTGATGGTTAAGTTTTTAAATTTAATTACTCAGGAAAAATACTAAAACTTACCACCAAAGCGCAATCCAAGAGCTTAGCTGCATTTTTAACAAGAACTCTTTGACAAAATGGTGCAAAACTTTAAGCAGATAATGAACATGTAATTTAGAAGTATATAGGCAAAAAAAAAAAAATATACATGGCATTTTAAGGCTTCCTCCAAGTAACTTTTTTTTCTATTAACAGCTTTGATGTCTTTGGTTAGAGTATCTCTGTGTTACCAATAAAGTAACACAAGGCTTAAATCTTTAAGGATATTCTAGATACAAATAAGCCGATAATATAACAGAATTTTATTGCGTGTATATTTAGAGTTAATATGTAAATTTATTATATGCAAATTTTGTGACAAATTCATTTCTTTTAAAAAGGGTATTTTCTGACCAGCTTTGCAATCAGCGGAGGGAATTTTACTACAGTTTGCAACATTCTCTGCACACGTTTTTTTTCATTGTANTGACCAGCTTTGCAATCAGCGGAGGGAATTTTACTACAGTTTGCAACATTCTCTGCACACGTTTTTTTTCATTGTATAAAATATTTGAATGCGTTGATTGATTACAAATTAATACGGTATATTTCTTCTTATTTCCTTATAGAATACTTTGGGTTTACCTACATCTGATGAACAACTTCCTGGTTTGTGAAATTTTATCTTAAATAAATACGCGATGCGTTATTGAATTTAAAATTTTAAATAATTATATTTTGCGTTATGTTTAAAAAAAACTGTGTTTTGGAGCCTTATTATTCAACATTATTGATTTTTTCAAACTGGTAACTGAAAAGTTATTGTCCNAAAAAAACTGTGTTTTGGAGCCTTATTATTCAACATTATTGATTTTTTCAAACTGGTAACTGAAAAGTTATTGTCCTTTGCAAACGTGTCAAAAATTCTCAAGCTATAGAAATACCACCTAACTTACATATGTAAAAACAAACCAAACAATGCGTCTTGAAAATTAAGATTCTTTACTATGTCCCGAAACTACTTATTAATAATTTCACTTTATTTACAGAAATTTTTTCATACTGCGGTGCTTGATAATAAGCTAATATTACAAGTGTAAATTATATCGACATAACAAATGCTATGCAACTGCTGATGATTAAGATTTCGAAGATGTAATACAAATTAAGTAGCAGTTGTGAAGGATATCGACGCTCGATTAATGATACCACTTATGAGTTGCGGCTTCATTATTTAAATGATATACTACCCATACTGATAGAAATTGCAGAAGGGATTTCATTTCCAAATTTTAGTAAACGAGTATGCAGAAACTACCACTGCATTAATTGATGTAAAAAAAAAACATTTTTGTATTCTAGCGCAGGAGAATCAGAAATTATGTAATTCCCAGAAAAAGTTTTTGGGTAAAGAATACGTAAAATCATCGGTTCTTGTGATCTTCTCACCATTGTGGGGACATCAATTACAACAGATGTTATGCTACGTTAGTTAAATATCTGGCACTATGAATATAAAACTGCAAAATTTTGACTATTTGGCAAAATGCAAAATGTACTTCAACTGCCTTTGTAAATTGAGTAGATTAACAGGAAAGTTGATTCTATGAAGCGATTCTATTCTAAAACCACTGATGTTCCTTAAGATGACAAGAACTCAGTTTAAGTTACTGTAACACCCTTTCGTCGATATTCACTGGAGATACACGATTATTATTAAAATAAATAAATTATTAAAATATGATGAAAATCCTTATTCTGATATAGAAAAGCTAGTAAAATTTTGAGTTCAGTACTATGATATACAGACAATAAAACCATTATTTAATTGTGTTATTTAATTTGGCGGAAACTATTTTTAAATGCGTTGAAGAACACAATAGCGAATTCACTCGACAAATTAACAAGATCTTTATAAACACCATATACATACTTGCTTCTCAGTAAAATACTAATCGATATAATATTGCTTGTCCTTTGCAAACCAGACAGGTCAAGCGAAGACACCATAAACGCATAAAAACTTGTTTGCGGTGGTGTGCCATGCTGGTAGCTATCCATAGGAAGTTAACAACTCCCTCGGATTGTGCAGCAGCTTTCAACTGCGTGGGCATCACTTCATGGGGAGGCGCAGAGGGTCGGAAGACGAGAAGAACAGAATGAAGGGCGGAATATTGCAGCTAAGGGAAGTGGTGTTTTGTGTTGAGGAGGGGAGGGGGTGACGAGAAGAAAAGGAGGGGGGGGAGAAAACGATATCTGCAGACGTACGTACAATTAAGTTTAAAACGAGTCGGGTCGGCGGGAGTTATGAGNCCCCTTTCAACAAAACCCTTCCCTGTTTCACTTAACACTTAAGTTCTTCAGAAGACTTATTCTAATCTCCCGCCGTCATTCCGAGTGTTAATCGGCGTGCAAATATTTTATCTTTTATCTCTCCGCGCGCTTCGGAATTGCCCCTCTTAATTACGTCGTCGCTCGCAACCACTTCGTCACAGGCTTCCTGGATTCCGTTGCCTTTCAGATTTCAGATGTTTTGTCAGTCAAAAATTACTTCAAGCCATAAATCGAGCCAACGTTGCCTACAACGGGAAGGTATTTACGGAAAATGGTTATTAACAGCGTGAGATACCAAAGAAAAAAAAAATCTTACAATTAACATGTTTCAACTCATATAAAACATGCGTGATGTCGTTTACGGTCCATAAAATAACTGTCATATTATATTTTCTCCATTATTTCATGTAAAAATTACAAATTTACAATTTTTTTTGCAACCTGCAATTGATAAAACTTGATTAGCTATCATAAATGAGATAGCTGAGGTTGCAAATCCGTATGCTAACACAAGGTAAATACGTAGTTTGAAAGAAGAAAATAAATATGTATTTGCATTTTTCTCTCCAATTTTCGACTGTCAGAAAATAGTTTCATATTTTTTATACGTAGCGCTTCATTAAATTTTCCAAAATAATTCTTTTCCTTCACTTTTAGTGTTATTTTTTTCGTAAATAGTAAAAAGTTTATTTTGACACGTAATTTTGCAGAATCTATAGGATATTTTTTTCCCAGAAATGCCTTTACGTGTAATATCTTTAAGATGAAAAATGTTCGGTATGAAGTAATCCTATTTTTTGTATTCAACAAAATCAAACACGAATAGACAGAGACTGTTTATTAATATGTTATCACATCAGGTGGTTCCTTAACATCATATAAAAAGTGAGCGTTTATTTAGTTTTATTGCTAATTGGCAGCATGGGTGTCGCAGATGAGAGATCAACTGTACGTTTCTACGAGGGCGGTGTCCACAAAAAATACGTCAGTATACGACTGCAAATAAGGCAAGCAGTTGCTTATAAATAAAAATATACAATGAATGATGAACAATTGCTTATGCAGACACTGCGAGAACAACCACCATCTTAACCGTAACATGTGGGAATCAGTCCAGCGTTGCCCCAAGGGAAGGAAAAGTTATGCAGCGCCGAGTATCGCTGTTTTTGTTTCTTTATAAAAGTAGCATTTTCCGATTCTGCCTGCTTTGCGGCCTCTTCAGCCTTTTCTGGTAACCAAAAAGCTGTTTTCTTGAAGCGTGGATCAAAGAATGTTGCATGTTTGCGAATGGAACAAGACTCGTAAATGAAAAAGAAAACTCTTTTCTGTTGCGGTAAGGAGCGACATTGCGAACATCTTGGACACTTCGTTGGTTAATACATCCTGCTTCTTCGCCAATTCCAGAAATAATCCGCAAACAAGCAGAATGATTAGCGAACATGTTACGTACTTCTCACCCTACAAGAACGCTGACATTGTCTGCAAAGGAGCGGCAATAATGACCACATCTTCTAATAACCTCCATTCGTCTGCTGTAATGGAAGTAACTGAACACTCATTAATTCAATTATCTACGATCTCAGAATAAAGTGAATACAAACTGAAGTATGGCAGACCCGTGAGAGCACGTGGCGAGGTTGCTAGAACCGACAGAGCTGGGACAATGTCATCCTTAATCTCCAGCAATCGTCGCACCATCGCGAGGTTTGCTGTTCCATCGTGTCACATCTTGCTGTTTCACGCACAGCTGTGGCTTACCAGCAGGATCCTCATTACTGACCAATTTCTCGCTGGTAATATAGCTATGCCCTGTAACAGTATGGAAACCATTGGACATTGGTATTGCCCTGCAATATGAAAGGTTTCTGGCAAGAGCAGAAAAAAACCCTACTTCTTCTTGGCAGTAGTCCAACACCTGCGTTAAATCTGCCACGTTCCTTATGCTGTCCACGAACACGAGATTAAATATGTGTGCAGCACACAGACGCAAATGCGAATTGACAAAGATTTGACAGCTGCTGCCGTATTTGCAGTGTTGTCAGTTATCGTGGCAGTCACTTTCCCCATAACGTTCCACTGTACCACCGTTACTGTGGCAACCTGGGCTATATCCGCGTTTCGATCTCAGAAGCATAGGGACCATAAGGGCTACACGTTTAACGGGCAACTTCTGCGCCATCGCCGTTACGCACAAGGTTTTGAACATGCGTGCAGTGCTCTCGCCGTTTTGAGGATACCTATTGGACTTACGAGCGGTGACCATGTGTTGTTCATGTAAGGTATTTAAGCAAAGTTCAATAAGATTCGCTCGTATCGAGGAAGGACATTTTACAATACAGTCTGAAACAGCTATTTTTAACCCGTTCAGTTACCGTAGCCACGATCGTGAACATGTACATAAAGGATATTTATGACCAATACTGTACACAGCCAGGAATCACCGTAATGTGATTTGTGAAAGTCACTACACCTCTCGTTTATGGATGACGGCTAGAAACGTTTTTTTTTCAGCATGTGACATGTGGTTCACTGGTTGCGAAAAGTACACCACGCACAAATACATTCCACATAAAAATAATATACGGTTGCAACAACGCTGTTCACAAATTAATGCGTGACCGAACGGGTTAACAAGGTTGGATGGAGAGCTACAAAATGTTATCTATAGCATTCATGATCTCACGTAAAAAAACATTCTGATCTCTCCTNAAGGTTGGATGGAGAGCTACAAAATGTTATCTATAGCATTCATGATCTCACGTAAAAAAACATTCTGATCTCTCCTGGGGTATGTTTTATTTTCGTAAGGTACACATCTTAAGGACGTGTTTAACAACATGACGAAACGCAGTTCGAATGCCAGATAGACGACAGTAGTCGGTTACCGAGGTGGCCGGCGGCCTGGGACGGCCATGTTGTTGACAAAATTGCCTGCTTCACCCCCCAAATCATTTCCGAATTTAATTCTTTTTACCAGAAAATCATTCTTTTTTTAGCAAAAAATATTTTAAAAATGGAAACAGAAGAAAGCGGATCCGAAGTTCCTCAAAGCAAGAGCCGAAAAATCCTCAGTCGAGCAAGAGCATTACTGACTCTTACCGGAATGAGTCACTTAATCCTCAGAGCAGAAGAGGAGGATTCGCGACTCCAAGCCAGGTCAA
>NQII01001641.1:302715-343740 GCA_002778355.1 Clitarchus hookeri | reverse complement strand
TCTCCAACTCCACCCCCTCTCCAACTCCACCCCCTCTCCAACTCCACCCCCTCTCCAACTCCACCCCCTCTCCAACTCCACCCCCTCTCCAACTCCACCACCACCAAATCATAAAAATAGACAACAATCGAAAAAGAACGAAAAAAAAATAATTAAAGTTTAGGAACATACTACATCAATGACTCCGACACCCATTTTGAATGCCGATGGACTTGACCTTAACCCCAATGACATTGAAAACAAATAATGTAGAAAAAATAACAACCATTCGAAAAAATCTCTAAAAATCGCCGAACATATTACGTTACTGACTCCGAACACCAAGTTGAACGTTAGTGACTTTGACCTTAATCCCATTGACCTTGATCTCTAAAAATGAAGAAGATTTTGTAAAAAAACTCGAAGAAACACTTGTAAAAATCTACAAACATAATATGCTACTGTATGCTACTGACTCTGAATACCATATAGAGGGTTAGTTGGCGACCATAAACTAAACCAAATGACCTTATCTCGGAAAATCAAGAATAACCACGTAAAATTACAAAAAAAAAGTAAGAGAACACAGAGGATAGAATTACACTGAAGAGCCAAAAACTGGTATAGGCATTCGTATGCAAATAACAGAGGTGTGGAACCAATCAGAGTAACGCGATGCACTCGGCATCTAGATCGGTTACTGCTGCTACAATGGCAGGTTATCAAGATTTAAGTGAATTTGAACGTGGGGTTATAGTCGGCGCACGAGAGATGGGATATAGTATCTCCGAGGTAGCGATAACATTTGGATGTTCACGTACGACCATTACACGAGTGTACCGTGAATATCGGGAATCCGGTAAAACATCACATCTTCGAAATCGTTGCGGCCGGAAAAAGATCGTGAAAGAACGGGACAAGCGACGACTGACGAGAATCATTAAACGTGACAGATGTGCAACCCTTTCTCAAATTGGCGCAGATTGGATTTGTGGACTGCCCTGCAGGATTCATGGTGTGAATTGCCTCCTACATACCTTCAGGCATACGTCGAGTCCATGCCACGNGGGGGGGGGGGGGCTACACGATATCAAGAAGGTGTACCAGTTTTTTTGGCTCTTCAGTGTACATACTTGATGCAAAAAACCAAGTTGGTCGTGCGTGACCCTAAAAGTTCAATTCTCGTAAATATGGCAGAGCACAGCCACTCCCTGGTACGACGATCAGCAGATGCCTGAACACCCACCTCTTTATGTAATTGGCTATATAGCCGAGCAATCTTACAACCCCCAAAGTGAATTATCGACTTTATGTAGTACACATACCCTCTCCCCCTCCAGCCCTCAACAAATCCATTTCGACCACACACCTCTTGTCGCTCCACATCCCTTGCCATTTATTTAACATAGCTAAGCCAACATCCACGCTTGCCACCGACCTACCACCCAACCCCCCTCCCCTTAAAATAACTCATCATAGCTCGTCCCCTCGCTATCAACCAACCTCACCATTCTCGACCCCTCCCCGTTTCACAAAACGAAACCCCAACTGGTTCCTGAATAGACGTAACTCTACCTAAGACTGGCTCTTGCCAAGACCAATTCCTGCAAAAATGGCTAGAACACTGGACAAGACCTACTTATTATACTACCCATCTATAATAACAGTCGATGACAACCAATTCGAAAAAGTCCCCTAATACGAATGACCAGGGGCCAACCAACCAGTTGCGAAACATCCTCACAAATTTCCTTAGTTCATTCGTTTACCGTATAGAACACAGGCGATATTTTAATCGACACGAGTAAGGCATAATACTTCAGATCCTACCATGGCCCCTCCTCCTGAACACACTCGCATACATTTTATCTAGAACAGACTATCACAATCGATTGTGCACACCACTGAATTAATATGTCTTTCAGAGAAGCAGAACGGACTGAATAAGAAATTTAACTCATATTATTAAGTATAAATTAATTTAATTTATTTGCGTATTAAATATTTTGTCTTTCTAATTATTTCATTCCATCTATCTTTACATATCTCAGATGTTTTCAGATCATTGATAGTAGCCAACAGTTTCGTCTGATATGACACCGACCCTTCAGTTCACTAATGATAGAAAATATCTCATTAATGTTCGAGGAACCTCAATCTTGTTGCAAAGCGATCAAATGTCTCAGTCTATCAACAAGTTCATTCGGGTATTCGGTAAACTTGTAGTCAGTATTCTCAGCGTCGTCTGCCTTCTCCATTTCGCTCGTTGCAGCAAATTAACGAGTGTTCTTGACGCTTTCTGCCTTCTTCACACCACTTGTCAAACGAAATTAGTTAATGAAATGTGTGGGAATGTTGAGAACATCATCATCCTTCTGATCATATACTTCCGCAACACTGTATCGATAGTCATTATCATCGATGCTGTCTTCATGATCGTCTTTAACTCCTGATTCATCTTCAACATCAAGTTTATTTCGTTTTGTAGGAGTCACATGATCATCATCAGTATTAAGAGCCAACGACAGTTTAATTTAAAGTTCGTCGACTTTACGCGAAAGTCTTGCAAGTGTACATTCCACACAAACCGACTCTACTGCACTCATTCCGTCTTTAGCATTAACTGTCTCATCACTATCGCCTGAAGAATCACTACCCGCCGATGCAGCATGGGGTATTGGTGACATCACTTGCTGGCTCCCAGTAGACGAACCCTTGCCGATCTCTATGTGTTCCTTCAATGTATCATCTTACATAAACTGCATGGTACCAGTGTAGTAATGCTTCATCGCNACATAAACTGCATGGTACCAGTGTAGTAATGCTTCATCAAGCGAAATGGACTATTTGTACATAAGGTTGACGCGTCCCGCGTCCCGAAAGACAGTTTATTCGTCAGAAGACATGCTCTGGCGAAACGCACAGGTGGACGACCGCAATAAATACTAAGGGTTTTGCGGACGTGCTGGAAGAATGACGGCAGGAAGACGCTGCGCGCCTCGCAGCTGCAAGGCGTTCTACCAAAGGTTCCTGCACGTGCAGACGATATCCGGAGACAGCGGAAGACACACGTGCGCGGGTACAGCTGCGTTTTGCAGCTGCCAAGGGACGCCGAGCTCACACCATCGGCTGCGTCTGTCCCAGGTTGGCTACCGCAATAAACCATGAGAGCTTTTGGCGAGTGGGCTGGAATAATACCCACACGATATCCGGGGACAGCGGAAGGAACACGTTCGCCGAACCAAGAGGCCACCCAAGTGTTCCCGCACATGCAGAACGGAACAATAAACTTTCATGCCAGAATCAAGGGGCGACGCCGGGCCCGCCGGACCACGTGCGGATCACAGGAGCAGCGGTCACGTGTTTTACGACCCAGGGGGACGCGGCAAGCAGCCCGGCCATGTGCAGAGGGGATGCTAGTTCAATATGGCGAACGAGCATACAAAAATGCGAGGAAAAGGAAGGAACGGGGCAGTCAGCCTTCGTTAAAGAGGAGTGTGGACCGGGGCCGAGAAAAACGAGTTCGCGAGAATGCATCAAGACGTCAACCTCAGTCGGAGGCCATCAAGCGAGACGTGCGGAAGGAAGAGTCCGAGAAAACCGACAGTCGGCCGACGGGAATCGAGGAGTGCGGAGTGAATCCGGGACGAGACGCCAACGGCAGTCGGCCGTCGTCAAACGAGCAGTACGGAGTGGAGCCGAGAGGAGGCGTCGAGACGCCCACCAAGTGCTGGAGAGTTCCCAGGTCGCCAGCTAGGAGATGAACCATCGCCTCGAGACAAGCTAAGTAGAAACATACCGGAAGTGCGACGAACCTTGCTCTCACACAGCGCAAATCTCCGCGTCAAGCCTTACGTAGCCTACGTAGAAAAAGGGGAGGGGAGAGTTGTCTCGTGTGTTCCTGTAGAAGTGACCCTGTTAAGCATAAATAAAACTGACTTATGGTAACTTGACAACAAGGTGAATTTATTTGGTAAATTGGACCTAGGGACAATAGTGTCGACGTATTCCTACGCCCTTACACTGAGGGCTAGCATCAATTGATGGTGCCTTACGCAGAGAGCAGATTCCATACCTACTTATAAACCAGAGCATTGGGCAGGTATCAAGGTGTTTCTCATGTCGCCAAGCATGGCAGCTATTTCTGAAGTTCTTTTCGCAGTGGCAACACTGTTTTTCAAGTAATTTCCAAGCAATGGTAGAAGGTACATCCATAGAGGTAAGCTTTATAGTAGACTTCGTACAATCATCAGCTTGCATCATATTCATGAAAAAACTGGCATTCTCTCTAAAGTAAAAACTTGTGTACCTATTTTGCCTAGCTACTTTTCTATATAAACTTACTAACTTATTTCTTCAGTGATATTTAATCATTTTATGCATCCATTCAACCAGACATTTTATATATTTCCTTGATCACATTACCATTCAGATAGGTACATCACCAAAAGTATCTTCCAGGCAAGTTCTTTGCTAAGATTGAACTCGTACTCTGCAAATGATCCATCCTGGTCCGGAAATGACCCCTTAATGACACCTAACTGTTCTCTAAATGGCACGAAATGACCCTTAGTTATCCCTAAATGACCATAAATGACCCTCTTTCTCTGAAAATGACCCTTAAATGATTCTCAAATGACCCCTTCTGCTCCCCAAATCACCCCTCATGCTCCGTAAATAACTCATAAATGACCTCTAAATTACTACAAATGATCCTTCCTGCTCCACAAGTGACCCCTCATGCTCCACAAATGACCCTAAATTACCTCTAGATTACCTCAAAGCGAATCATTCTCCGAAAATGACCCAAAAACGACCCCTTCTGCTATGCAAACGACCCCTTCTGCTCTGCAAACGACACCTTCTGCTCTGCAAACGACACCTTCTGCTCTGCAAATGACCCCTCCTGCTCCGCAAATTTCCCCTCTCGCTCAGAAAATAAACCCTCATGATCCACAAATGACTCCTCATTCTCTGTAAATGACCCTTCTTTTTCTACAAATGACCCCTCATGATCCGCAAACCCTCTCACAATACAGGCTTCGCATTCATGTAGTGGTTTGCTGGTTTTTTTATGTTGTAATTCTCTGTAGTCACTAGTCAGGTAGAAGGAAATTAGTAAGTACCTATTTGCCAAATGGATTAATCCCAATTGTTCTCAGCTCTAGATGATTTGCTGAAATCACAGTCCAACAACATATCATATTTTGCACCGCCATATTTTTCCACCTCATCGATAAGTTGGTTTATCATATTAAGTTCCTTTCTTGACAGGAACGAACAAACATATTTCGATGTAATTGACATATTCAATTAAATATATTATTTAAGAAGACCCCTGAATTCAGATCGATTCAGAAAAATACCATTAACATTAGGCTTCGGTTTGCAGAGCGCTGATGTAGGTTGTGTTGCACAATCAAATACGTATATATAAAAGTTTTATTTATTTTTTATGTATAATCGATATACCATCATTCTCTAAAAAAAGTTTTAAAACTCTGTTTTAAAACTATTCAAAATCATCAAAATTTATACCATCCACCCAACAGGTCCAAATTAGTTCAGATCATCTGCCTCGACAAGGAATGTCAACCTTATCCTCTCTAGTTTTAGTATCCGAGTAGGTGGGCCTGGATTTTCTGTACCTTCTGTTTCTCAAAGCAGAAGCGAATCTCCTGCCTTGAGGTAGACTGTACTCAGGCTAAATATTCAGAAACAATATCTTAAAGAACCTACCTACCAGGACTAATATCGTTTTTTCAAAATAATTCTTTCAATCACTTAAAGTAGTTAAATGAAAAATTGTATTATATCAGACGTGGGCCATTATATGACATCGCTGTCTCAGAAAACGTAAATTATACACCTGTAAATAAACGCCGGAAATAAGCCAAGAGTGGCCTTTGGCGACGGGTATGGAAATACTGTACATGTAGTTCCTCATAAATAATTATGCATTCAAAATTTGGTTTAAATTGGTTGAATGGGATTGAAAGGGATGAAACACACGCGCGCAAACACACGCACAGACACACACTAAGTCACACAGACAGGAAAGTAATTTCATAAGCCTTTCTTTTATTCGGAATGTAGGCTAATGACGCATGTGTGAGTGGCATGCCTGGAATTTGAACCTAAAACCTTGTGAACGCCTTGGTGTGCGGTCATCTCAAGGGCCAAAACTATGGTGTAGTGTTCCCTGAGTGTGGCATTTAACTATGGACCATCAAGTTGATCTTATTGGTGTAACTTCAAATGTAATATCAAACTGTTTGACTATGCATATCTCGCATGTATTCAGTTGCCATATTTTCAAGTTCAAAAGCATGAAAATACTCGTATGTTACAGTTTTTGACGTATAGCTGTGAAATAAAGTTAGCAATACGCTAGACTTCTTGAAATTTGTATTCAAATGTAGTATGATGTACAAATTATTTTCATTGGAATATAAATTACCTATAGCAGCTTATAGTCTTTAAAACCATTTTGGGCCTGTTTGAAATATGCGATAGTGCAATTTTCTCATGTACGCAGGGCTCTTAACTACGTTTAATAGCAAAATTTTAAAATGTTGTACTTGAAACAAACAATGATCAACATGTAGTAGTTATATCTGATATAATTTCAAGAAAAAAATATGTTCCATTGTTTTTTGCGCAATCAAATGTTATTAGCGCAGTTTTATGTTATGCGACACGCGAATAATAAAAAATGTATTTATTTACGAAAAAAAAATATTTTGTGTTGAAGGAAAACATAAGCTTCCTAATACAACTATGTAATCACACAAAACTTTTCTCGGAAATTTTTAAACTGTTGGACACAAAATGTTTTTGACTGCTTCTCCTTGAATTCTTCTACATAAAATTTTTATGAACATATCTTAAAGTGTATTCAAACAATAATTTCAAATTTCCTAGATTAAATGTTTTTTCTAGATGACTTTGTTATTTTACTTGTGAGTTTAAAAAGTCTATTTGTTATTTCGACATTGCGATATTGCTAAAAATTGGAGTATTTATTAGTGGTAATTAACGTCACCTGGAAAGAGTATAAAATATAACAATATAAAATAACGAATTATTTTTACTTTGAAACGCCCAGTTATAGTATTGCTACATAGAGATCTTGTATCCAAGATAGTTGTAACGGAACTGACATTGTCCCATAATAACACGTAATATAGCATGGCTATTACTTTTCAGGTAAAATTTCGGTTGAACTTATAGTCACAACATTAGTACTGAACATAAGCAGAATTATTTCCGAAATATATTCAACATCTGGGAAACCACGTGTTTATGCGTCTGATGACCTCTGCCGAGACAAGTAAATGCACAATATTGCCAAAATACGAAGAGACCAAAAGAAGTCAGGTATTCGTATGATTACTGCTCGAACCAGTTTGAAATATTCACCAGCTCAGAGACGTCCAAGCAGGACTTTGTCCTCTGGATATTCGGACCACACGCCGTGCCTCCAGGGGAAACGACACAAGCTGACAACAAACTGCAGAAGTAACACAAAGGCAAGAGTGTTTTAAAGCCCTAGTACGTCACTCGAAGGAATATAGTCTACTAGCTGTGCCCGTGGCTCCGCTCGCGTCCACTACAAAATTATTGTTTAGATTTTTTTTTTTAATAAATAATCTAAATCAAAATTTGCAGCGGACTCGCAATAAATACACGTACATGCTCGAACGTGATTAGTGTTACTGACGACACGAGCCGACTGAGTGCCAGCCGAGCGCACACGACTCGTGTTACACTNTCCCCTTCCACAATCAAAACCCTCTCCGCCGGCCAATCCGCCGCTGCCAGGGATCTCCACGTCCGCATATGGTCACCCGACTCACGAAAAATTACTTTTCCTCAAAGCTTTTGATATCTCTTAAAGTATAGGCGGGAATTGGTTCAGACAGCGTATTTATTGCAAGAGAGCGCCCTGGCGGCAAACCTTCTTCCGACTTGATTCACTATTATCGTCACTGCTTATTCACTATGTTACTTTACGTAACAAAATATATACTAAAACCTGGTCGGAGTACATAGCTATGAATTAAAAAAAAAACACGTAAATCGGATAAGTGGTTCTTGAGTGATAAGCGCACTAACAGACAGACCGAGAGACGTTGAGTTTTATAATGTGTATAGATTCGTGGTTTCTTCACACTATTTGATTCATACCCGCGAAACGACAACCCATGTATGACGTGTTGGTTTGATTCCTGTATATGTGATGTATTACAAGTGTTTTATACTTTTGTTAACATTAAAGTATCTTAGCTTTGTTAAATTGTTATTTTATTTATATTAACAATTAACTTTAATATTTCATTTAAAGCATATATATATATATATATATATATATATATGTATAAACAGTGAGGTAATGGCTGTGTTGGTAATACCTTGTAATAAATAGTTCTTATGCAAAATATTAGTAAAATAATTGCACACAAATGCGGTGCGTTGTCCCTCTGGTGTAATTTTCGAGACTCGATTAAGCTTTGTTTGCAAGAGACGGTGGAATATATTGGAAGTAGAAATATAGCAGGGCTTCAGAAAAGTAGTTCGAAGTAAACTTGAATGGACAACATCCGCTCATGCTCACAAAGTTCCGAAGAACGGAATCGGTCTGCAGGGACGTTAGATTCGCGCCCGTTCTTTAGGCATCAGTGGTTCGTGAGACTTGACACTTGAAAAATTGCCAGCCTTGCTGAATCATGTCCTCCCAGCCCCAGGTCACCACCCCTGGCAGTCATCGCCGCTGCAGAGCGTTTTGACACGTGCTGCATATGGCGATCCACCTGCGCCACGGCCGCAACTCCCCCGGCCTGAGTGACGTCGGTCTGTAGGGCGGTTTGGTTTGGAGGGATGAAGAGGTGGCCTCCCTTCCGACCAGGGGTGCTATTCCCACCGCGCAGAGCTATTTGTCTGTCCCACCAGTCTCTCCCCCGCCCCCGTGGGCCAGCTGGGCCGGCAGCCCTTTAGTAGTTGGGTGTCCCGCTATGCCGCCCTCTNCCCCCCCGGTCACTATCACCAGGAACAGTGGTTCGCACGCGTGGACCCCGACCGACACGCGGGATTGCACACGCCGCGCACATAGGTCATCATTAAAACACACTCGCATGCGCGCACATACCAGTGTCTGACCCCTAACCCCCTGCATCGTCCGACATGTTTACGGCTTTTTTTTCTCTCCTTTGACGCGGTTCCTCGTCTTTAACTTCGCTTCCCTCGCGACTCTTAACTCTTTCCCTCCACGAGAGACGGTTAATGACGAAGATGAGGTCGCGGCACTTGTAGTCTAGGAGATGTTGGAGCCGTCCCCGGGCGCGCGGCGGTCACTGTTGCCAACCTCGGCGAGCGAAATTATTTTGTGCTAGAAATTGTACAACTACAACATAAAAGTATCTTTTGAGAAAACTTGAAAGGGAACAGAATACCTTTTACGTGCTTGAGAATATATTACTAATGAGATAAATTACATTTTCCAATATACCTTTAGTTTATTTAATTGCTTTTTTTGTTAAATAAACCGGCAAAATGGAATATGTACCACTGTTGTCCCTACTGGCATTTTAACCACCTTACAACGTAAAAAATCTCTGAGCAGAACATCTGAGCTTCGTTGTTTAGTCTACTGCAGCACTGAGAAAAAAATCAGTGTTCTATGAATCAAATTTAACGTTTACAGTAATAGTAAGAGAACTGTATTCTATGGTTGTGTCTATTATTGTAACAATTGGTGTTACCGCTAGAACAGAGCAGCTGGCGCTTGCTACAGAACAAGTAGTTTCCTCCCAAGAGCAATATCAACAATAGGATTGATTATGAAACAAACTGAACTATAATAAACTAACGGATTATTCTGTCACTGTTGCAGAAGTTTGGTTGCTGCCATCGTAAAACCAGATTGCTGAATTTTTCTGTTAACGTTTCTGAAGGTTTTTCCCCCCACTGTTCTTGACCGAGCGTATTCCATTTACTTTCCCACTGTTATCATCAATGTCTAGCTTCAGGCCAAGAGCAAACAGTTGCTGGAAACTGTAATCTTTTACTTCAACATAAGACTTTATGTTTATGTAATGTAAAAGTCTCAGATATTCAGGCCGATATTTATGAAACGAAACTTCCACCCAATCGGATTTTCTCCGTTCATTGGCTCAGATTTTCAAAAGGCGTTACAGTTTTGGNTATGAAACGAAACTTCCACCCAATCGGATTTTCTCCGTTCATTGGCTCAGATTTTCAAAAGGCGTTACAGTTTTGGTTTGATAACGTCCAGTTTCTTCCTTGCGTGAATGCTGATAGGACCCCTATTCTTTCCCCTGGCAAAAATCGAGTTAANTTGATAACGTCCAGTTTCTTCCTTGCGTGAATGCTGATAGGACCCCTATTCTTTCCCCTGGCAAAAATCGAGTTAATCTAGAGGAATCGAAGTCCATTTGGTGGAAAATAAGGATTTTAATTAGGCTCACAGTTAACTAAGGACTAAATCACGTTCCGCGAGTTACAGGAAATGATAAATAAATGATCGCGTCTCCATATACAGGGAGACCACTCTCTGGTCTCTAAACCTGTCAAAATGTTTCAGCACTTATGCTCAACTTACAATAAATTGGTCACATGCTTGGACATACAAGGTTGGTCTAATCTGTAATGCGACTGCTTATTTTGTACTGCGTACACGCGGTAGACAAACCTTTTAGCTTAAGTATCACAGATTGTATAGCTGCAAGATGTTATTACTCAACAACTGGCTTAAAAAAAGGGAACTCCAAAGTGACCCGATGGCCTGATAGCATTACACCAAGACTACTTCCTTTCTTAATCTGAACATGCTGGTGTTTAATATGTTGAACAATATCGATTGAAATGCACAGCTAAAAATTTCCGAACATAAAAATGATGCCATCCCGAACTTTATAATAATATTAGAGGAATAATATCACCAAACAGAAATGCACACATTTAACCACTTCGTTCACATAAACGCTATACCAAAACGTGTGGTTTAATATCGCGTAGTTTCTCATTAATGTTTGTAAAAGCATTTCCAAACCTCTTGTATTAAGGTTGCGTATTTCCCTCAATTATCAATTTAGGTTATAAGTTGTATTATGATTTTCGCCACATTACGCAAAGAGATGTTTGTACCATTTGGTCTGTAGCAACCTGTTTACAAAACCTATTTATTATGACTATTCTACGGCGGTTATTCCTAAAACATAATTTTTAAAATAATTATTGTCATGAATAAACTAATTGTAAAGTAAAACAATCGGCTATAATGAAATCAAAAAATCCCCACCATAGTGCCCCCTCCTACCCAAATCGGTTGCTAGATCCACCACTGCAACACCAGGATGTAATTCTTGCACTGAGCAAGCCATGAACTCGTATGCTGAGCACGATTGCAGCTTGAGTTTAGCTCAGCGGGTAAAAGCAGCCTTTTGACAGTAGAGAGAATACGTGATGGAGTGCGCATGCGATGTACGCATTAGTCACTCTTCATGTTCCAACATTCGACTGCTTTACTGCCAACAGCACTACCGAGAATGATGTGTGTATGATTTAAGGTTAGAACAATGTTTATGTAAGTAGTACTCTGAGATGTATGTACACTTCCTTTAACACAATTTAAATGTAACTACAATATATTCAAGTTAGTGAAAGTGTTTTACTCATTTAAAATTACGAGACTGTTGAAAATTCAAATGTTAACCAACACGTTTCTCACTATGGACTACGTAGCTTTGACAGCTGAACATGTAGTGAGTGTGTCGGGGTTGGAAATGTGGGNAACACGTTTCTCACTATGGACTACGTAGCTTTGACAGCTGAACATGTAGTGAGTGTGTCGGGGTTGGAAATGTGGGTAGAAAGCGAGCATAGCATTCATCTCATGGTTTTTTAAAGGCCAAGAAGAACCTACTGGGAATAATAACCCCAAATTCTGAAAGAAAAAAAAAAATAACAAGTTTTTCGTTCCAGTATGTCTGCAAATACAAAAATTACTTTTTCGCTTTTTTTTTAATTATAATGACACANCAACAAGTTTTTCGTTCCAGTATGTCTGCAAATACAAAAATTACTTTTTCGCTTTTTTTTTAATTATAATGACACAAATAAACGTTTTAGGCGGTGGAGCTGCAGCATGATTTTTCAAAATTGAAGTCGGAAGCAAATCAAGACGTCACTTGCGGTTACTGGAAAAAGAGACATGGGATGTACAAGAGAGGAATAACAGTAGGATAACAGTAGTTCTGCGAGAAATAACAGAATTAGAATGTAGCTAAGAGTGGGATCGGTTGTTAAAATAATATAATATTAAACACAAAAATTATTTAACCTGTGCAAATTACACTAGGATAAAGAATACCTAGATTAGAGTTGAGCCATGAACCCACAAAACAGCAGTTCGCGAAGAAGGCGAAATAAATAAAAAGGACTGTGAAAACGTGGAGCGGAACTAGCGTCGACCTTACTCGTGAGAAGAAAAATAAGAGATGAATAACATTTTCGATCCGGGTCTTAACCTTCCGGGCGGGGCAAATGCCGCGAAGGCGATGAACTGGTGTTACGAGCGGTAGTATAAGCTACAGGCGAAGCATCTTCGAGCGCTAAGTAGGAGACGGTGCACTCGGCCCTGAAGGCTTCAGCGGGCCCGGCCCTGATCACGCGACGGCAATTAGGACGTTTTAGTGCCGGCGAGGGGCAGGAAATGGCGAACCCTCCGTTCGCAGCCTTAACCCTCTTGGCGTCCAGATCGGAGCGCGACAGGCAGTAAAACAGCATGTATCTCGGCCACATTTTCTGGTTTACGGCACCCGGAGTGGAAAGATATCGAGATTATCAGCGAGCCGACATTTCGCTTATGTTTTTTTACGGCTGGCTTTTAGTGGCCTGCTGATGCCGTCGCATTAAAGCGCCGCGGTGACATCATCAGTGGGGAGGGGGGAAGGGGTTGGGTGCGAGGGGGCGGGGATATGGCCGAGAACGTAAAGGGCTCGCACATTAACACGGCAAGTCTGCGTCTTAAGGGACGGAATTCTTAATAGGCTGGCAACGCCAAGAAGTTGCAGTTAACGCCAATCAAGGACTGCAGATATAGGTATCACTGAACCATTTCTAATTCGTCAGACATTTCAAGTACCTTTTACTGTATAGTTTGAGTACAGCAAATTTTTGAAACACCTTGAAATCTTTGTATTTATAGTAACCTTTTTTTTTTTTTTTTTTTTTTTTTAGGAAAATATTTTTGGTGGACCTTTCTCGTTTGCACATTTCGCTTAAAAAAATACTGTTTTGAACACTAAAACTATTTAAACATCTAGTAACATCATTCAGGTAAATGTTAGGTTTCTACAAACTATAAGTGAATGCCGCTGCCGATAATTCTACTTTTAGGTTGCGTTGTTTGTGATCTAAAGAAAAAGTGAAATTTTCATACCACCTGCATTTCAATTTACGAAGGAGATGTTCATGACTGCAAATAATAAACTGAGGGACTTGAATTTATTACGGGCGCTGCATTGCACAAGCGAAGGTTTTAAAAAATCTCACAAATCTCTATTATAAAATATACATGCAACTTTGTTTCCAATACTGCTGATTTTTTAGCCTACTTTCCATGGAAAGATATGCTTGTGCAGCATTGGTGACATCATCAGTGCAAGAGAAGAGGTGAGTGCGAGATGGCAAGGATATGGTCAAGAACGTAACGGCCCTGCACATAAACACGGGAATTCTGCGTCTTAAGGGACGGACTTATTAATAGGCTGGCAAGGTCAAGCAGCTACAGTTAGCGCCAATCACACTGCAGATGTGTGTATTGATTTTTCTTACAATTCATCATAAGTTTAATAGCTCTTTTACTCTAGGCGTGAGTATATGAGTAAAGCAAACCTTTGGAACGCCTTAAAAATTTTTTTCAATAATGCATCAATTTTGTTTTAATGCGCAGAATTATTTTTGGTGGAACTGTCACGTATGCACATTCTTTATGTATAAATGCAAGTATTTAATTAAAAATGATTTCTATATAAAGCAGGTACTTTTAGTAAAAGAAAAACACAATTTATTTTTTACACAAAATTTATTCTACACATAATAAAATGTACATAATCAGCAAAAAAGATTTTTTTAAATTAATTTTTTTCGAAAAGTTTAAATTACATATTTTAATCTGCAGATTATCAATTATGAATTTTTGGTATATCCGAGAAGATTAAACAATTCATATACGGCAGTAAAACAGCAGGTATGTTGGTAGCAGGACCGCCATCAGCAGCCTCAGAAGAGCACACTGCTGGCCGTAGACGAGTGGGTGCAGGTTCGTCTCTGGAACCGGAGGCAGGATCATGCGTGATGGGTGCTGACACGAGTGCCTGGCATCAGCGACGCACTCGGCAGCATCTGGTCGTCTGACTGGCGGCATCCTTCTTGGACCCAGGTTGCTGGGAGTGGACCGATGATTCATGCCCGAACCTGGAGAAAATCCACATCACAGTCTGGTGCGTGGATGGTAGCGTGAGTCTATACCAGGGCAATGATTTGCTCCAGGATGCACGGAAGCTGCGTCTGCGGTTTCATGTGGATCACGACGCAGGCCGATGTTCCCGGACATTCCAATTGAAACTACGTTGGTTCGTATACTATTGAAAAATGTGCGAATCGCCAATGCTGCATGCTGCTACCATCGCATGTCACGGTATAGGTGCGCAGATATGAAATTTCTGCGATGAAACTATACTCCATGCTACTGTAGTCTGGCTTGATGCTTTCATAAATTCTCGTAGGACAGAATTGAGTCATGGTGACGAACAGATCTCTAGGCGTCGACTAAACGAGCTCGTCGATTTTTCCCAGTTATATATAACATGAATGTCGATCAGGTGTGCCACCATATGAAAAACTATATTGCTTGTCACCATTCGGTACATGTCGATAGCAATCTTGCTAAGACTTCATTATCTCTGGTGGTTGAAACGTCAGTAACCAGTGCGCTCTAGTGGGTGATACTAAAAATTAATGGACAGAACACATGGCATGGTGTACAAGGGGTCGAGGGAATATGAGTAATTGACCGACAGCACCACCTATATGTTAAAAACATAAACAAATATGGCTGCTGCCTGGTGGCTAAATCACCAGCTCGTCTGGTGACGAAATCGAGAAAATAGTACCACCCAGGTGTTGAAAATGGAGACAAATGACACACGAAAAAAAAAATATGTGCTGCCAACGGCGGAATGAGTATGGGTTAGGGGAGTGGAAGCCTACAGACTAATTAACCAATGAGAAATATTGGTGGGGGTGGAAACCTACTGGATGCGGTGCTGTGTATACCTCTATTAATGTAAATTTTTTTAAATAAATTTTTTAATAATAATTTTTAAATAATTTTTTTTATAATAATTTTTAAATAAAAATTTTAATAATAATTTTTAAATAATTTTTTAATAATAATTTTTAAATAAAAATTTTAATAATTATTTTTTTATAAATTTAAAAAAAAATTCACATAATGTATTTGATAAGAAAAAATAATCCTAACGTCCAGACGGGAATTTTTCCCCAAATATCAAATATTTTCTACAAACGAGTGGAAATTTATCTCAACTGAAATCACCGTACACCCTTATTATAATAGTGGTGGTTTCAAAACCTACATTACTGAATTTATTGTTTTTCAAAGATGTTGAATGAATTAAAAATTTCCTGTCAACAATTCCTTGTGTATTACACCAACATACCTGTAGAGGTAATATGATGTCGACACCACATACCAGCTGCTCAGAATACCAGATTATAAGCTCCAATATTAGACAGCTTCCGTGCAATGTATATTTAACTGTCGAAATCTGGAGACGGAGGGTTTTTTTTCCGCGCTCGAGGCACGGCGATGTCGGCGACAATAACACGAGCGCCCGGCACCCCATCGCTCAGACGCGCAAAACGTTGAACCGGCGGCGTGCAATGCTTCCGTCGCCACGCTTTACTGTGCAAAACGAAAACGTAACAGTGGGCCTTTATTACACGCGACGAAAGTCCACAAATGTAACCACGACTCTACTTTTTTACTTTTTCCAACCTACTAAGAAAACTATGCAGGAAAACGTTCAATATTCCATTTTTTTTCTACTATTTACAATTTTTTTTTTCCTTAGAATACTCTGAATATTATAAAAGCAAAACTGTACAGACTCAGATAATTGATTTGTAGGACGTATTCCCAGGATTTGTATTAGCTAAGGTTCGCGTAAACACAGGCGTGTAGAAGGGTAATGGGGAAAGAAAAGGGGGGGGGGGCATCGCCTGTTTCATTCTTCGGAGGCTATCCGTTACATGTAGACAGAGAGCTTTGCCACTCTGCTGCCCCGATGAGGTGCCCTATTTCTCCGGCATCACCAGGTATGGTAATGTCAGCGTACATTCATGACGGTTTTATAACTTTACGGAAAGAAAAAAGGGGGGGGGGTGACAACCTGTCACACAACGAACGTACAGAAAATATGTCCAGACAACTAATTCTTAATGCTCATGACAAACACGTTGTTTATTACACGTTCGCTGTTACTTGAACACTTTCAAAAGAGTTGCTTAGGATCTATTTTATGCTCGTTCTGTACCCTTTCCTGCCGTATGTAAAATTATCAATGCCATTGACCCTATCACTTTAGTCATACGTCGTTCAAGTGCAACTGTGGAAATGTTAGCAACGTAAATATGTTATTAATATTATAATTGTATCTTCTGTACAAAAAAAAACATAAATTAAATAAAGTAACTTTATGACTCAGCGTTACAACATAATTCACTGGCCGAGGTTTGTCGATAGAGTTCAGTATTACTACGTATATACGATATGTCAATTTATATAATAACATATTATTAAAAGGGTAATGCTATATTTTGTAGCAACTTGCATCGATTTGTTTCTGTTCTCTTTTTTTACAAATATGATAGCAATACCTAGTATAACCGTACCAGATGTATGTGTCTTACAGTTTGAAAGTGTACCTTACCCAGTGCGTAGGTAGAAGCAATTAGGCAAGCACCAATGTTAATTAGGATTTAAGATACAGAACTTGCGGAACGGGGGAACTATCCAGCGCTTTGGAAAGTGCTCGCTCGTTTAACCGTCACACAACTAAAACATATACTGCTAAGCAGGCATAGTTGGAGTCTTATTTACCTTCAGTGGGGATAATTATTTGTCAGTAGGTCAGCACAAGCGTCCACCACCGCTAAGTGTGGGAAGGTTTTAAATAAACTTCAGTTCTAGGGCGTTTTTTCATGCGGTTGGCATGCTTGACACTCATGTGGAAGATCGTGTGTTCAGTTCAAGCAGTCAGCACACAGTATGATCTTTCTTATTCCGCGCACTTATCCCTAATTTGTGATATTTTCCTTCTGTCGTCACTTTCTCCCGCGGACAGCTAGTAATGTGCACAGTGTTACGTTTTAATTAATATTATTAAAACGTTTCGTAATTTAGACGAGGTTTACATAAATATGGCAGAGTAAACTGAGCAACGAGTAACAACATAATCATATAAATATTTTACGTTCAACTGCAGTCTTTAGAGCGTTGGCCAAGGCAACATTTATTTTATATTTGTACCACATATTGTTCATCTTGTAGACGTTATCTGTGATTACTTTTTCTTCAAATTAAATTAGTTTAGATAGCATNTATTAAAACGTTTCGTAATTTAGACGAGGTTTACATAAATATGGCAGAGTAAACTGAGCAACGAGTAACAACATAATTATATAAATATTTTACGTTCAACTGCAGTCTTTAGAGCGTTGGCCAAGGCAACATTTATTTTATATTTGTACCACATATTGTTCATCTTGTAGACTTTATCTGTGATTACTTTTTCTTCAAATTAAATTAGTTTAGATAGCATTTTTTTTTTTGTTACATGAATTTTTAAGTCAAAATTTCACGGTTTTTAATGTAAAAGTAAAATTAATCAAGCCATTTGCAAAAATTTAACAAAAGTAACGGAAAGGCCTTGTCTTAATTCGTTTTAAGGTATCTTCAGCAAACGTTATTTTGCAAAAATTCAGGTACAGTTACAAATAAAAAATATGAAATAATGTTTCTATTTTTAAATCGCTTTTTAAATTTCCAAAATAAAATTTCCTTGTACAATTTTATAGACGCCTTGAATAGCTCTTTTCATATTTTTAAAGTGTGAGGTATCTCGTCTCTGCACGCAAGATAGCTTTCGTTAATTTGTACATTTCTAAAACAGTAAAATTTTATGATTTTAGCATATATTTGTGCGGGAACTATGCACTACAACTCCTTTTTTTGCGAAGGACTAGTCATAACTGACAATGCCTTAGAGTTGGACAGTAAATGATACAAATATAAGATAACACATTTTTCGTTGCCAATTGCTCTTAATGCGCAGAGGATAATGCCAAAATTCGAACCACATAAAAATTTTAAAAAAAGTTGCGTTTCTGAATATTACACACGTCTTACCGATGTTCGGTGCTGCAGACTGGTTATGATTCGGCAACCTATGAGACTTGCATGACAACGTTGCACGGCCTCACATGGTGCTCGGTTGAATGATTTTGGTAGTAGCTTAAGGGGATCAATTCCCACATTTTTTTTTTGCAGAAAATCTGCATTATAGATGTTGTATTGAATTTTACGGAACGACAGAGCATAATATATTTCCTTGTTCATTTTCTGAAGTTGGCAATGCTTGAATAGTTTAACTGCTGTATTCGCCCGAAAGGAAAGATCGCTTACTTCTTCCCAGCTTTTGCTAGTTGAACATTAATAAAGACAGTTGAAACCTATTTATGTTGTGTCGTAAAAAAATTTTTGTTAATCCAACTTAAATGTCAGTTATGGCGAAAAATGGATAAATCCGAGATGGCGGGGAATGATCCCCTTTAAGGTTTGGCCTCACGCGCCATGATGAATTACTGGTTTCTAGCCTATTTCAGTTGCTGTGGAACACGTATTTCGAAACTACAACTATGGCTCTTGGGCAACATACATAATGCTGTAGGAAAAAAAAAATTCTGAACTTTTATGAGACATGTAAAACGTAATTAGTGCAGCAGCATTGTTAAATTACCGATGGATTCTTGAAGTTTCACAGTTACCAGTTAATGCGTGGATAACATTTAGCGACTTTACTTGAAGGCGTTTGTGAAATGTAAATGTGGTTAAATAATAAACAATCCGTTATTTTATTTATAAAGTTAAGGCACATAAANAAGGCGTTTGTGAAATGTAAATGTGGTTAAATAATAAACAATCCGTTATTTTATTTATAAAGTTAAGGCACATAAAAGTGCGCCTTAAAATCGACGTCTTCAGCGCCGGAGAAGATGAAATGAGTGAAAGATGGAGCAACGAAGGAGCGCTTAGGGGAGGGGAGAGGAGGAAGTGAACACCCCAATAAACCTGGCCGATCAACGCCAACGTCCGCCACGTTTCTCCACACACGAAAGCCCTCTAGTGACCCCGCCGGGAATCGAACCCGGCTCGCCTTGGCGGGAGGCGAGTGGTCTGACGACTATGCCACCGCAGCAACTCTAGTTTTTTGCTGCGGAGAGACAGGCAGACCCTGATGGTCTTTTTTGTTACTTTTTTCCCAAAAATTGATCTACAGACGGATATCAAAATAGTGGGAACACCTTTGTCTTTAAACACAGTAGTTCTGTGTGGCGACGATGCTGACCATTCGTGCACTGTGACTGTCGTTTGTTATTGCAGTGAAGGACGTTAGTCTGCAGAACGCTGGGCGGCGTAGTGAGTACTCGGACATGCAGTCAGTCAGACGTAAGTGAGGCGAAATGGGAGACTTCTCACGCCCCTGTAACATTGTCGAGTTTTTCCGCAAAACTGCTTCCAATAAGTTTATTTGAACATATATATGGACAGTTGTAATGTCACGGAAATATTTGGGTAGCTCCAGTTTCCAACAAACATTTGGTTATTGGACCGGTTCTAAAATTTCTGTGATATTTGACGGGCTCAGCCAGTCAGAATCAGACATGACAAATATGGCTGTTTTTGACGTCATTAAACTTCAAAATGGCGGGAAGTTTCTGAAAACGAAATAAGGTTAAGAATATAATTAATTTATGTANAAGGCGTTTGTGAAATGTAAATGTGGTTAAATAATAAACAATCCGTTATTTTATTTATAAAGTTAAGGCACATAAATGTGCGCCTTAAAATCGACGTCTTCAGCGCCGGAGAAGATGAAATGAGTGAAAGATGGAGCAACGAAGGAGCGCTTAGGGGAGGGGGGAGGAGGAAGTGAACACCCCAATAAACCTGGCCGATCAACGCCAACGTCCGCCACGTTTCTCCACACACGAAAGCCCTCTAGTGACCCCGCCGGGAATCGAACCCGGCTCGCCTTGGCGGGAGGCGAGTGGTCTGACGACTATGCCACCGCAGCAACTCTAGTTTTTTGCTGCGGAGAGACAGGCAGACCCTGATGGTCTTTTTTGTTACTTTTTTCCCAAAAATTGATCTACAGACGGATATCAAAATAGTGGGAACACCTTTGTCTTTAAACACAGTAGTTCTGTGTGGCGACGATGCTGACCATTCGTGCACTGTGACTGTCGTTTGTTATTGCAGTGAAGGACGTTAGTCTGCAGAACGCTGGGCGGCGTAGTGAGTACTCGGACATGCAGTCAGTCAGACGTAAGTGAGGCGAAATGGGAGACTTCTCACGCCCCTGTAACATTGTCGAGTTTTTCCGCAAAACTGCTTCCAATAAGTTTATTTGAACATATATATGGACAGTTGTAACGTCACGGAAATATTTGGGTAGCTCCAGTTTCCAACAAACACTTGGTTATTGGACCGGTTCTAAAATTTCTGTGATATTTGACGGGCTCAGCCAGTCAGAATCAGACATGACAAATATGGCTGTTTCTGACGTCATTAAACTTCAAAATGGCGGGAAGTTTCTGAAAACGAAATAAGGTTAAGAATATAATTAATTTATGTANTTGACGTCATTAAACTTCAAAATGGCGGGAAGTTTCTGAAAACGAAATAAGGTTAAGAATATAATTAATTTATGTAGAAGTTTTCTGATATTTTTTGTTATTTTAAGTGATATTAGGAACTCAGAGGCATTAAATTTCATTGTGCAAGAAATATCTCTGATAAATAAAATTTAAACTGCTTAAAGAAATGAAAATAAATCACGATATATTCGTTAAATTTCTTCCAGTAATGGACTGCATGGCACCACAACAGCGATATCTCACTTTGAAAATAATTAACAGAAAAAATTGTGATAAGATCCTACCAGTAAAAATATTTGACAGCGTGACACATTTTCAAACACATGCAAGAATATTTGATAAAATTTGTCGGAAGGAAACATTTTATGGGCGTATTTCGTTTTCAAATTTTATTGTCGAATATTATTGAAGGGGAAAATTTGACAGTGTGACAGGACATACAGACTTTCAATGTGAGTATATAGTGGGAGCGCGGCTAATTGAAGCAAGTGTATCGAATACTGCCGGTGTGATAGGTCTAATCGAGAGCAACAGTGTCCAAGGTGAAGATGGGTGTACACAACTTGTGGCAAGACATCGTTAGCGGAGAGTAATAGCGGACGAGAAACCGATCCTCGGTGATCAAGATCACCAAACACTGAAGAGCATTGTCACAAAGAACCGTGCAGTTAACGCGACACAAGTGACGTCAGAACTCAGTCAGCATTCTCGAACAACCTGTTTCTGTAATTGAAATTCGACGCGAACCGCACAAATCATGTTCGTCCAGGTGTTGCCATGATTTTGATAACCGTTTGTAGTTTCCCCTCTTGCCTCGTGAATGCAGATTGCCTTTGCCCCGCCCACTTCGTGTGTTGATAATTTTGCCGATCTCAGAAGATTTCGGTAATCACATTTGTTGCGGGCTTCGGTTTTCTTGAATAATTTACTCACTCGAGCACTGATAGTTTTTGCCAGATTGACAACGAATGTACGCATTATACACTATACACGTTATGAAAAAATGTCTTTGCATNACTGATAGTTTTTGCCAGATTGACAACGAATGTACGCATTATACACTATACACGTTATGAAAAAATGTCTTTGCATAAATCGTGTCTCAGATATTGAAGTTCGTGTTGACAGAAAGAAATATTGTTGTAATAATGAAAGTAATATTTTTACAATTTTTCCCCCATCGCAAATAGTTACGTTCGTAAGTTTTTGGTCTGACACTCTTCGGAACTAACATGGGAAGTAACTAAGTGGTAATTATGTAACCCTTTCATGCCGATTACAGCCAATTGTCTACATGTTACGCAGGAATATTGAATTTTACGGGTACTGTACACCGTGGTTCGGTGTCCAATGTCTTCTCTACGGATAACTTATTNACTGATAGTTTTTGCCAGATTGACAACGAATGTACGCATTATACACTATACACGTTATGAAAAAATGTCTTTGCATTAATCGTGTCTCAGATATTGAAGTTCGTGTTGACAGAAAGAAATATTGTTGTAATAATGATAGTAATATTTTTACAATTTTTCCCCCATCGCAAATAGTTACGTTCGCAAGTTTTTGGTCTGAAACACTTCGGAACTAACATGGGAAGTAACTAAGTGGTAATTATGTAACCCTTTCATGCCGATTACAGCCAATTGTCTACATGTTGCGCAGGAATATTGAATTTTACGGGTACTGTACACCGTGGTTCGGTGTCCAATGTCTTCTCTACGGATAACTTATTNGCGCAGGAATATTGAATTTTACGGGTACTGTACACCGTGGTTCGGTGTCCAATGTCTTCTCTACGGATAACTTATTCGTCAACAGCCAACTTATTTGTCAACTGCTATACTTTGTAATTGACTCATAACGTTAAGGTTTAACGCAAAACCTGCAGCTTATTGGATGTGATGACGAGGTAAGTTCTTTGCCAGCTTAAGTACAGCACGTATCAAAAAATGTCTGGTTTGCAAACACCAGAAAACACAAATGAATGCGGGAGTGAACGGGTTATGGTAGCACGAAATTGGACTGGGTGTTTTCTTTTTAAATTTTACATGTGTTTCTTCCACCGCTTGCCATATACGTCTCTCAGAGGGTGGTGCTCAGATCAGCTTCGCTCGGTAGTCGTGTAAGGCTGCGGAAAGGAGGCTTTCATCCACGGGCCTACACCGGGCGTCTCGTGCATCATCCGCGCGAGTGAATAGTCAATGCAAGTGAGAAAGTCGAGGGGGGGGGATAAAGTAAACGAGAGACGGAGAAAGAGGCACGGACCAGAAGGCAGGTTGTGGGTGAAGAAGGAGGGGGGGAGAGAAAAAATAAAGAGGCAGGTGCGCCAGTCAGAGACAGAAATAGACGGCAAGATGCAAGTTTCTTCGTAGCCACCTCCTTCTCCCGGCATCCCGTCCACCGCCTGTTCCCTCCGAGGCTGCGGAAGCCGCTTTTTCGGTTCTCGAGATGCGAAGACGCGCGCCGCGCTCATTAAAATGCAGAACCACAAATCCACGACGAAAAGGCGCGAGGCGGCGAGGGCAAGGAATGAAGGGTGGTTCACACAAGCGGGGCCGCGGGAGAGAAAAGACAAAAAAAAAAAAATTTGTTCGCTTTGTATACGGCGAGCGGTTGGAATGTGCGAGGAGAAGGGGAGGGGTGGGGACAGAAAGAATTGGAACGGGAATGAGCATAAAGCACGGCGCCAACGTAATTAAAAACAACACGGCTCTGGCGAGTGCATGGAGTTATTGCGGTTTCGCCCCTTGCGCATGCGCCTGTCTTGCTCGGAGGGCGCGGGAGTGGGGGGGGAGGGGGTGCTGCTCCCGCTGGAGCGTAAAGCCGAATTTTCACGGTTGGTTTCAGTTCGCCTTCATGTTTGTTGAACATGAAAAAAAAATACGGCGTCCTTATTTATTTTAAACAGTTTTCCGGAATCGTACTCAAAGAGAATCGGGGAAAGCTCGTTTTAGTCAGAAATAATGTAAATGTCTGGTGTCTTTAGCAGGCGTGGTCGCTAGGGCGTCTATGCCTATGCTGTGAGAAAGCCGGGTCAACATTGGCTCATGTTCCATCACCGACATGGCTCAGTTCTGAGCAATGAATACGCCAGTGATTAGGAGCTTATTATAATCAGAAGGAAAATATTATTTTTTTCTTGAACTATCGTTTGTAAAAGCTGTTCGCAGTTAACTATGCACTTTTGAAATCAACATTCGAAAAATGTCACTGTCTCCCCCTTGCGTGTATTTTAACGGGCTCGCTGAATGGCGAGCGCCTAGTAAAGTTGGCGAAGTCGGAGGGAAAGCAGTTCCATGTTTTGACGTTCAATAAAAAAGTGAACTGAACAGGCCCCGTTTGAATATGCGTTGTTTTGATGGATCAGCACTCTGGGAGCACGTTCAGTAGTTTCTTAAAAAAAAAGTGTAAGTGAAACACGCTGCAATGAAGTTCAAGCCCCAGGAAGACGGGCCCTTTTAAGTGATGCAAGCAAACTGTCTTCACGGGTATCGAGTACGAAATACTTCACCCCATCAGCTGGCGATCCTACCAACGCCACAGAGATACAGCGGTAAACTCTTTCCAATGTCTCACGAAAGTCTTTAGCCCATATAAATTGAGAACAACAAGACGTCTTTACGAACGACAGTGAAAAGAGAATGACCGAAATATTAAGATTAATTCAAGGAAGCTCTCTCCAGAGAGAAAAAAATACGTGTTAAAATTCCACAAAGAGGAGAAATATTATAGTACTAGCAGCACCAGCCGACGCTGCCCAGGTGTAAAAGGGCAATAAGCGATACACGGTTCTGTTTAGGTGTTTCGGACCGAGTGGGGTCCGGAGATTCACGAACCGGTTTTAGGAGTTTCTGGCCCAAAAGGGGGTCGGATGCATACAAGTATTTTAAGTAGGGAGCTGTAGGAAATCCCTACCAAATTTGGACCAGATCAGTAAAGTCGTACAGAATTGAGGTACACAGTCCCGTTTTAGGGATTTGGGCGGTTTCCGGCGTAATGAGGTCCGAGCACATTTTGGCCCCCAAAAGTCTGGCACTGAAGAGAATACCTGTCAAATTTTGTTCGGATCCGTATAAAAGTTAAGAATTTAGATGTACGGTCCCATTTTAGAAGGTTTGGAGGTTTCGGGCCCAGTGGGGAACGGAGCCCATTTTGGTCTACAATGTAATTACATGAGTTTGTTACTGGCGCGTATCTCTGCCAAAGTTGGTCCAGATACGCTGGACGGTGTAGAATTGAATTATGCGACCCAGATTTAGGGTGTTTTGGGGGGATTTTGGCCCTAATTTGGGGTCGGGGCATATTTTGACCTTCACAGTTTTTTACGCTGGGTACTTAAGGGAACCTAATTTGGTTAAAATCCGTATGACGGTGTAGAATTGTTTAAATAACATACATAGAGAAACATTGATTTATATACATATATAATATTTGCGCAAAAATATACTGTGTGGAGTACATTTAAATAGTTTTTTTTTTTCGCTAGTGATACCTACGTCTTCACTCTAACCACGATCAGATGACGGACTCGGTAAGGGACGTAGTGCTGCTATCTCGTGATGCTGAAAATGAACTACGACAGTCTTAAGTGTTATTCGTAAATATATTATAGAAACAAATGCAATTCATAACAGTATATTTACTATATTAACGTAATATGCAGAACAGAGCCCACAGCGTTGCCAAACCTATGCTTCATTACAAAGAAGCAATAAAGATATGCCTTACAGAATACCGCATAAATACAATTAAGAATAACTGTCGTTATCATACAGATGCTCGCTTTGTCCCAGGAGGCAACAGTCCCAAAGCTCCCATTTTTACGTGCGAGTACTTTAAGTTCCATTTTCCAAAATCATTTTCATATTCAAAAATTGTGTTAGGAACGAAATAACTTCCCTGATTATTTTTATTTCGAAATTATTTTTACTAAGAAACGATTTGATGAGATGTTTCGTTTTATTATTTTGTTATTTCGTTTTGTATTATTTTACAATAAAATTATCAACATTTAAATGTGTTACACATATGACACTAAACAAATTCCTAACGACATCTTTAAAATGTATAAAATCATGACAATAAAGATATATGAATTTTTGTAGCAAGTTTTTTCTTTATTGAGCTTGTTTAAGTAGTATGTGCATTAGATGTGTTCGCCGTACACTCGTGTCACTAGAGATCACCGTCTCGCCATCTGCTCAGCAAAATATTCCATTGTGGAATCCAAATTAAGATTCTCAGCAACTTTTCTTTCGGTGTAAACTATAACTGTGAAACTAGTCGCCCCGTTGGCTCCGAACTGCGAGTTTTNTTCTCAGCAACTTTTCTTTCGGTGTAAACTATAACTGTGAAACTAGTCGCCCCGTTGGCTCCGAACTGCGAGTTTTTGCTGACGGGACTTTGTTCGAAAACAATACCTGCGTACAAAAACGTTTCGCACAACAGTCCAAGTTGTGAAATTGTTTTTATAGTGTTATTATTATTATTTGTTCAGGGACCAAGGTGTTGTATAGCTCCGCCATTAGCAGAGAGTATCTTTCAGCGAGGAAAAGTTACAGAATGGGGCCCGTGGTGAGGTCACGGAACGCTTTNCCGCCATTAGCAGAGAGTATCTTTCAGCGAGGAAAAGTTACAGAATGGGGCCCGTGGTGAGGTCACGGAACGCTTTTTTCCTTTCTACGAAACGCAGAGACGTAAGTGATGAGTTCAAATGTCGCGCGCTGAAAACTGCAGTACTCCTTGGTCAGCCTGGCCCCCGCCGAGAGATCAGGCATCGCCACTCAGCGCGAGCTCCATCAACGAGATTGCGAGGCTCTTTTGACTCTGCTCCACGGAAGGATGCTGAGAAGTTTCTCAAAGAACGTGCAAGCCACGGGGATGATATCAAACTCCACGGTAAACCAAAACCATTGGGATTTGTTCGGAAATGAAAGATAGTCGTGGCTTACCTATAGGTATTTCATAATAAAAAACTGTAATAATGAAAGTTTACTTGGCGAAATTTAAAAAAAAAAATTTAGGATATTTTTTAATTCCGTGTATGCTAGTGTGGTTGATGATTTCAGTAAGGAAAAAATGTAAAATCTTTTCCGCTGTTACTTCCAACTATATTCTGTACAGATTCTTTGTGTGATTCACAAGCCGATTTTTTTTTCCCTCTAAAATGGCGCACACTATGCGCAGAGAAGTTGTTCCGAACCCACGCTGTAGGCGCACCACTCTACCTCCTGAAGGAGGACACGCACGTGTTCCACTCGGATCGCCTCGTCTCGGAACGGAACTTTCGGCAAAAATAAGAAAAGCATATTTCTATACGGTGGCCGGGCCGAGATGCTCTAGTGCGGGCTGCCATATGAGCACTTGCTTTTTTTTTATTTTTGTGCCGAAAGTTCCGATTCTAGCCGAGCCGATCCGAGTGGAACAGGTGCTCACCGTTCTAATTGCGGTTAATCTCGAGCATCAACTTACGTGTGGTCTGAACCACAAACGCTTCGTGCACTAACATCCCCTTGGCACAGGTTTGTAACGGTGACGTGCCACGAGTTAACTTAGAAAGTTCTTAAGGCGCCCATCTACCTGGCGCTTGAACTGCGTTGCAGTGTGTTCCAAATACACGTTTTTAAACTAAACTTTTAAGCGTGCGTCCAACATGCTGATCTACGAAAAGAACATACACTTCAGACGAGAGCTCTTAACTACTTTCAAAATATCACGTACGTTACAAACATCAATTCAGAGTACTCAAAAACCGCTAAAAAAAACGGCCTTTCCAAGGCGCTGTAGCTCAAAATTCACGCATCAGATGCATACAAAACTACTATAGGGGTCTGGACTGAACCTTCCTAAAGACTTCCCACTAATAAAATAATATGGTCACCACTGAAAGTCCCATAGGTACACGCAGCGCGACGAGAACACTGCACGCCAGTTCAGAGCCTTGCGCTTAGCGGCGATGGCGTACTTGATGCGCGTGGCAGTGTCGCCCTTATCGCTCCCGCGCTTCTCGGCCTAAACGTGGGAAAAAGTTCCAGGTAGACGGGGGCCTTAATCAGTGCCCTCTATCTGTGAAGTCGTGTATCTAGAAGACGTTTGTATCTGTGTGGTTTGCATTACGGTTGAACTGCATATATTACGTACGTTAATATTAAAATATGCAATGCAAGATAGAAGCGTATCAAGATTGCATACTTGCTTCGCTGTCACCATATTTATTTTCAACCAATTTTGAAACGTTGTGTTGTTCCGTTCGCTTGAGTAATTCAGTGCGTGCTTAGTAAAGGAACAAGAGCGCACGAGTTTTCTAGCTACTTAATTGACGCAGGTAACGTAGCAATACCACAGCGTGGCATCGGTTGTCAGAAGCCGTAGATGTGAATCTTGTTCCACCCTCAGGCAGGATCGGCATGCAAGCGCCTGTAGAAGTGGCTGCCCTACCCGAGGCGCGGGCCTGTCAATCCAGCTAGCACGGTATGCTGACGAGAAGAGAAATGTGTCAGGGATGGCGCGCGTCTGGAATGAAAGCGGTGCAGGTGACGAAAGCACCTCAAGAAAACCTCCCCCGTAGTGCAGTGTCCGCCACGCTTACCCACTTCAGTACGCCAGTCTGGATGATTCCCGCCTTTCGGGGCTTGGGATCAAATCGAGGACCCCAGTAAACGAACGTCAGCGATTGACCACTGATCCAAAACTGGGTCCTCTCAGAAACTTTGTTCTTTTTCAGATCTGTAGGATTGTATATTTATGATATTAATGGCGGATCTAAACAACGTTCCTTGTGCTATAATTAATTCATAATACACTGAAGAGCCGAAAAAACTGGTATAGGCGTGCGTATACAAATAACAGAAGTGTGGAATCAACCAGAGTAACTCGATGCGGTCAGCAGCGCATAAGACAACAAGCGTCTGGCAAAGATGCTAGATCGGTTACTGCTGCTATAATGGCAGGTTATCAAGATTTAAGTGAGTTTGAACGTGGTGTTATAGTCGGCGCACGAGAGATGGGACATAGCATCTCCGAGGTAGCGACAACATTTGGATGTTCGCGTACGACCATTTCACGAGTGTACCGTGAATATCGGGAATCCGGTAAAACATCAAATCTTTGAAATCGCTGCGGACGGAAAAATATCGTGAACGAACGGGACAAACGACGACTGACGAGAATCATTAAATGTGACAGGCGTGCAACCCTTTCTCAAATTGGCACAGATTTCAATGCCTCCTGCATACCTTCAGACATTAGTCGAGTCCATGCCACGTTGTCTTGCAGCACTTCTATACACGATATTAGGCAGGTGTGACAGTTTTTTTGGCTTTTCAGTGTAAATTATCAATTACCATAAACATTCTTACTAAACAAATTTACAAAAAAATTGTCACACTAATTTTAGCATTATAAGATTCTCAATTTTATAATTTTATTTTATTTTATTACTTAGCTTGTCCTGCATAAACGCCGAGGAAGTGCAAACCTGTCATTGAGGCACAAACCAGAAGCATGTTTTATTTTAGACAGGATTTTGACATATTTCAGGCCAAGGGAACCAGTAGCTTTTTAATATATTTCATCGTTTATAAATCATGGATCGCCATATATATTAATAGGCACAATGGAAATCTATTATTAAGTCAATAATTGGTTAACTTCATATTTACGTTTTGTGTATGTTGCGGTATCAGTTCAGTACAAACAGAAAAATAACTCCAATACATTTATCAGCTGTTTATGGGTTTCCTTAGGAACTGTCGGGAGTAAGGGTAAATGTAAGATAAACTATATAAACGGTGGTTTCTGATACATTTGTATCTCACTGGTCATAAAAATCTGTATTATGTTAGTACAATTTTATAAAAATGCCAGAGCTATGTTTAACCTTAATTTTATACTATCTGGACGAATTTACATGTCATAAAATTAGGAGTGTTATTTTCGGGTACGAAAGTTACTCTCATGAGTGTTTCCTGAGAGATAATATGAGTTAAATGCAACAAAAACCTCAATTAAGAATAATAATTAAGGAAAGAATTATTGTTTACGTAACAAAATTGTATTGCAAATATTGTTATGATCTATTACATCACAAAGTTTACATGGAAATAAGACGTGTTTAATTAACCATATATTTTAACTAATAACAATTTTTTTGTAAATTTGAAATTTAATAAGTAGAGAATTTTATCATATTGCGCACTATATGGAACAACATTGTTTGTTGCGTTCAATATTTTTATCTAAACAGTGGGTTTTTAACAAAAATTATCATGTTTAGTAACACTTACAATTAATTTATGTAAGTTGCAAACTTATTTTTCAAAATTGTGAAAAAATTAATTTACCATACTAAGTCGATTGATTTAATCTGCATTCCTCGATGAAAGGATGAACATCTTATACCATAGCGTATATGTACATTTTCTGTTCTGTTAATAAAGTCCAACATTGCATTTCGTAAGTTACTCTTAAAATTGAAAATGACTGACATATCAACATGAATTCAGGGAGACGCATATAGATAGGCTAGGATTACTTCTTTCAAACGGTGTGGTTTAAATTTTTTCCCATATTTCATATACTTTATAACCTCGCAGATATTAAGCAATTTACTAATAAATTTGGAAGTTTTCATAAGTAAAACTCATTGATATTTAAGTTGAAAGCATTACCATTGTTACAAATGTGGCAAAGTGCAAGGAAGGTCCGATAAAATATTCGATGGGAGTTAAAAAATCGTGTCCCTCAATACAGATTAGAGTGCCGAAATATGATTTTTGTCCTCCAGTAAATTACATAATAACTCCCCTTTAACATTGGCAAACCTTACACTGTTAATAATGTAACATGATTACAGATATTTTTACGGAAATGTACAGTAAATATACGGAAACACAGTTCGTAACGACAAAAAACGGATGAGGTCCCCGCAAATACAAAATACTGAAAGTCTCCGTATTTCGTGTAGCATCGGGTTTCGGCAACAAACCTCACCGAGTCAACACAAAGTATTCTTCGCCACTATAACCAAAAAATGAACGTTTCTGCGACACTTACGATGCGCATTCAAACATCAAAAAGTAGCACCAGGCACATGTAATGATTAGCAACAAACCTTATTAGAAACCTTAAATATTACGTACTTCACAATTAACTAATAATATTATTATACATTATGTTGCTTTAAGAAGGCCGTAGGTGAGTTGTAGTAAGAATTACGGAAACTTTTGATTCGTGTTCAATTCTCTTTCCGAAATAAAGTAATATAAATTTGAGCATTTATATTTTACAGAACGAACGTAACCGAAATTAAAGATTTTTTTTTTCGCAATCTTTCTTTTTTTCGTAAATAACTAACATAAAATACTATCGAACAAATTTTTGGAGCGGTTCCGTTATTCCTGTGAAATTTGAGAAAATTCTGTATTTATGAAGCAAAGAGTCTATTATTTTGCGGACAGTTATTGAAAACATTTTACCAGAATTTTTCCATGAAATTACGGATTGTTGTGAAGTGGATTAGAATTACGGAACGAGTGCATTCCCAAATGCATCAAATTTGCCGCTGTGCTGTTTTCATACCGTCTGCCCTGCAGCATTTAAATTAACTTCAAGAGTCACGGTTTTCACAGATATCTTAGAACATTTTTGCAGTATTTATAGTTTTATATAAAATTTGATTGCAAATTCCTACGTCTTTTTCCCTAGATACTTCTTTTTAAGTCAGTATTTTTTAAATTTCCTATCTAAATTTATTTATTTTATCTCCCTTCTATTCATTATGCTCTTTCCCCATCCCTCGCAAACGCTGCACAAAACACCCCTGCTATTCCTAGACCGCTGCATCATTTATTGAGGACGCCTTCCATTTCTCAAACCAATTAATTTTCATGGAATGAGTCTATTTTTTTCTCTCTTTCCTCGCTACAAAACACCTTTTAATAAATCCTTTGTTATTCCATAACTCTTTCAGCTATAAAATTCGTAGCTTCAAGTCGTTCCCCTACTATCTTCATCCTAACGAGTCGGTGTCAAAAAATGCGGCCGTGCCCGGAACCGAGCCCAATACATCCGACTGAAGGATAGCAAGCCAACCCAGTAGGACACGGAAATGCACTTCTCGCCATTCTAACACAGGTCTAGATGAAATACTAAGTCTGTTATTATGGTTTAGACCTCGCCATTTTCTTTACCACCCAACGGCGTTTCTGGTTACTAACACTACTCACTTTATTACACAAGCATTGAAATCATCACGGTACTGGATTTACCACCTACGTTATTGATCGTTTCAAACGACGTTACATTATAGATTATCTTTACTCCTATCGAAAACATACGTTTAAAAACAACCAAAAAAGTTGTACACTCACTGAAAATACATATAAAATAAGGTTTTTGTAGTAAAATAGTTTTAATTTTTTAAAAATATTGCAATACTAACTTGCATACATAACATTTAAAATAGGTGGGAAATAGTTTACTTCGTTGATATATCGGTATTTTTAATAGGGTGCGGGAGGGACGGAAGAGTTGGAATAGAATATATATATATATATATATATATATTGATATATATATAACAGTACTAATACACATTTAGTGCTGCAACTATTTAAAACATTATTGTGCCTTGTGGTCTGCCTAGTTATCAGCTCGCGTATGTCTATTTTTGAAATTTTTATGGTCTACGTGTTCTCAGAATTTGTTTTAAAGATGAGATGTTTTTTCGTGTAATTAATTTGCAGTCCCGCATGTTTATGTGTTAACAGACGTCGTTATAGCTTTTCGAATATTCAAGTAAATAATAGCGAAGAGCATAAACGTTACAATTTTCTACTTTTCTAGAAGTCCACGTAGAGAAATAATGCACTCCTCTTAGCGTTGGAATTGTGACGAGTTCGACATTTTATTCAGATTTACGTACAACAGTGCAGTGCTCTACTTATTATTTTATTTTATTTTTACTCTCAGCTGATTTTTCTACTTCTATTTTAGTTTTAGGTCTATGTTACTTATCACGCTTTACTTCGACAGAGCAAATCTCTACCGTACTAAGCGGCCACGGTAGCTGAGCGGTTAGCCTGCTCGCCTCCCACCAAGCCGATCCAGGCTCAAACCCCGGCCGGGTCACTCCGGATTTTCGCAAGTGGGAATCGTGCCAGACAATGCGTTGGTTGGCGGGTCTTCTCGAGGATATGCCGTTTCCCCCGTCATTTCATTCCGGCGCTACTCCATGCTCATCTCAATCACCCTCATCGACTCTCAAGACCTCATTGTTAAGAGACATCCAAATCTCTTCACTCACTCTACCGTATTCCAAATTAGCCCGTGGTCAAGGGTAAACGAAATGTTTCTCATTACGTAAAAACTAGTTTTTTTTTTCTTTATACCAGGACTCTTCTGAATCCTTTTTTTTTCCTCCGCGGTTAATTACCCGGTCGTACCATCAATGATCATTTTCCAACGGATCAGGGCATCGAGACTTCTGTCGCGAGTGAATTTCCCGCCAAGTCTCAAAGGTATACCAGAGGGGAGTATAAAAAACTCTGAAGTCACGGTTGGTTGGATTGGAGGGGGGTTGGAAGGGAAGGGAGGTTCAGATATTTTCGGGATTAATCAGGGAGGAGGCGGGAAATGTTCTGGGTCATTATCCCGCCACCAAAGTTCGATTTGTCCCTGTCAGTGCCGTTCACCCCCCTCCCTCCCCAACTCGTAGTTAGTGGAGGGGGGTGGAGGGGGGGTGCTGGGCGCTACATTCATCAAACAGACACAATATGGAAGGGGCGTCACCCTCTGCAGGGATTAAGCAGCGGTGGCCTGCCGTAACAAGGGGCAAATGTATGGCCAAAATTAAGGTTAATTATTATTGAAGTTTGAAGGGAGAAGTGCAGGGGTCGACGCTAACGACAGTTATAAACAACGCGCCGGAAATTACTAATCGGTTTCATTACGTCACGCGCTCATTTGCAGGGTTAAAACACGGTTTTAGGGTATTTATGTTAGTTACGCTGATCGAGTGGAAAGAAAATGGAATACCTTAATAGCAGTTTATTAATTTTATTATACCATTTGGTTATTTTTTCGTACGTGAAACCACACATAAAAAAGTGGAAATAATGTTTGTTTATGCTTTTCGTGATTGTCACCATAATTAAACGTTATTTTTTTTTATTAAATTCTAATACTTCATGTTAATTTAACCAGTGGTTACCTCAGAAATTAACTAAATGTTTTTTAAAAAAGTGGCCGCAAAAGGAAGAAATATAAAAACACAAAATAATGTTATAATTCATTTAAAATACCCTCGGAAAATGGGTACAGTTTTATTTCCAACTTATAATGTTTAAAACGATATGCAGTTTAAAAATGTTTAATCTTATTCTTTAGTAAAAGTTGTTACTTCAGAACATCTGACAGCGGTGAAATGCGCATCAATTAACACAATATAATGATACAAACAACATCAAGATATGCGTATATTTTGCTCGTCAAAAGTAATTAAAGTTACTACTTTTTTCGTTACATTTGCATTGTCAAAGCACGTGTAATTTACGTACAAGATGTCTACAGTTGTTTATTATTTATGCTGACGTAGAAGTTTATGATAATATTCACTCTCACACTTACCATTGAAATACACCCTAAAGGATATTCACGTGAAAGTGAGCACTTCTGAAAGTCTCCTCATTTGAAATAGTACTCAATAAATATATTATATTTTAGCCCTAAACGATAACTTCCGAGTGCAGTGGAACATACACACTTCGTTTATTAATTACATGGCAATGTTTATTTTAAAAGGTGGTTAAAGGATAAAACATGGCTGAAAGGAAAAAGTAGCTAGGAACTTAAAAGTGCTCACTTTACCATGAACAGCCCATACCTGTCTGAACATACGTTGAGACATATTACTCCACTGCCTGCTCGCTTCTGAGATTATTTATGCCGTCAGTTATCGCCTGCATTATTAATGTTGGGCACCTTTTTGCTTATTAATCATATGCACCTGAAATATTGGTAGAATTATAAACACTACAAAAAATTTCTGCTTTATAGGTTTTAAACGATCTGTTTTTAAAAAAAAATTTGTTGTGGAAAGGTTTTAATTTAACTATCTAGTTGCAGTGAGAAACCTCATAATTTGCAGTTCAATATACAAAGCGAATGCATCATAAGTTACTGCTTAGTCGTATAAACGACGGCTATATAGAATTTTAGTTAAGGATGTAATATCTTTGAAACCGTGTAACAAATTTTGAACTTAATTTTGTATGTTTGCAGTATCTATTACAGCAATCAAATGTGTCTACGCAAAGCGTCTTTCGTGCTCCATTGTTAAGAAAGCGTCACATGAATTAATAAAATTTACCGTCTTATGTCGGAAAACAACCAGCCCATTCCTTCCGAATTTGAAAAACAAGTAGTACTTCGGTATGCCAAATAAAATGATAAAATTTAAGTCAATCATACACTTATTTTCAAAATGGTGGTATATTAACATTTTAACTTAGTATTATATATCTATGAAACTATTTAACCAATATAACTTAACTTTATATACTGGCAGTAACGATGCAAGCATCAAATTATCTTATACTTTAAGTATTTAATTAGGTAAATCATATAATTCCCACCAAATTTACGCGGCAAGATATTCTTTTATAGTCAATGTAAATTTATATTACTTATGGGGTATTGTCCCATATTTTCAAAATTACAGACACAAATATTTTTGCTTAGTATGTCAAAAAAAAACCCCTTACTATTTAAACCTAATTTTTTATGTTGGCACAAAGACAATCATCAAGTGTGCTAATACATAACCTTTTTGTCCGCTATTAATGAATATCACCACATAAAATTGGTTTTTTATGCTATAATTCTGAGAATTATCAACTGATTCCCACCAAATTTCACACTCAAGTATTATTACAATATGTCATGTAAACTTACATGTTTTAAGGTGTTGCGGGTATTTTTTTACATGGCGTTAATTTAAGTTATTCAGTTTAGAATGTTATATTATTTAAGCAATTCAACAAAATTCAAGTAATTTTTTAATGCTAGCAGTATTCGTCACAATCACCAATCAGGCCTATAGAGGCTCTTTTGCCGGCCATTTTGTAAGATAGTTCCACGTGAGAAAATACAAAGTATATTTTGCCATGTTTCCGGAACCATCCAACGAACTTTCACAAAACTTCACACACCAGTGGTGCAACAGAAGTCAACATAAACTTCACACACCAGTGGTGCAACAGAAGTCAACATAAACTTGACACACCAGTGGTGCTACAGACGTCAACATAAACTTCACACACCAGTGGTGCTACAGAAGTCAACATAAACTTATGCTACATAATTTAAGTGGTGTCAGGCGCTTATTTTACAAATGGTGGCAGTATTTAATATATAAACAATTAAGATCAGTTAGTTATATCCATTAAACAATTTATCAGAATTCAACCAAACTTTGTGTGCTGATAGTATCTATTAGAAGCATAATATACACAGTATGTATGTTTGGCATTTTATGTATGGTGGCACCAAATGAAAAATGTTTTTATGCCATATCTGCCAAACCAATCTCCATATCCGCCAAACCAATCTCCATATCTGCCAAACCAATCTACTAATTTACACCAAATTCTTAACATAAGTAGTACTAGGGTAAGCACTTACGTGATTTATTTGGCTCAGACAGTTATCTTCAAAATTATGATGTACCTTTAAATATTTCATGTTAGTAAAAACTATATACCAAAACATTAGACTCATTATAACCGTGGTTGATGTTCAGAATCCTGCCTTCGTAATACATTTGGCTGCACGCTAACTTGCGGTAAGAGGTTTTGCAGGTTCGATTCCCGATCCGGTCATCACAATATCAATTTTGCATGGTTTTCTGTCGAATGCTGGGATTGTTCCTTACAACAGTCCACGGTCGATTCCTTCCCGTCCCTGCTTGTCTAAGCGACATGCTCCGTCTGTAATGACATCGCTGTCGTTGAAACGCCAGGCCCTTCCTTTCTTTGGGATTAGACATTCGCCCTGCAGGGGCGAAGTCTGAAAAAGTAGTTCGTCCTTTCACTCATACTAACAAAGAAATATAGTAATCTACAAGATAAATTAGCATTTACCAATATAGTAAATTGAAATCCTTTCAACAAAAGAGTAATAAGTGGGCAATGCATACGCTTATTAAAGGTCTTTAAATAGTAGATAAACAGACACTATAAAGGTTCAGTTCTCAAGTAATTCGTACCATTAACACGTTTTATTGATTCCATGTTATTATAATTAAGGGTACTCATTAAAAAGCATGCCCTTGTGCTTTTGAGCCAAACGGTAGATCTTTCACATGCATAAATAAGTATGTTATACATATAAAGATAGACGATTCATGTATCGTATAGGATTATGATTCAGGATTATTTGCCCCGGAAGCCGACCTGTAATAAACTATGTTTCGGAGGCTGGCATTTTGATTAAAGTAAGAAGGGAAAAAATGTCGTTAATTCGAGCGTCAAATAGCGTTCGCGAATTGTGTCACGAGGTTTGAATTAGTTGATATTTTGGAAATTTAGCACAGTTGCTACTTTTTGTTAATTTTGTATCCTCCAAAGGCCACTTCTATTAATTAACATTTCCATTAACGCAGTATTTATAATTCATGCGTCGATCCAGTGGCAAATGGAATTGGTACAAGCATAAATTACAATGTTATTTCTACCCCAATTGTTACAGTAAATAAATTAAGCTGATAAAGAAATGTAATTCGGATGCGATAATTTTGACATTGGACTATCAATAATTCCTAAAGGGGACTATGTACCTTACGCGTTCAAGGTCAAGAAACGAGGGAGCGATACGGGCGAAACTAACACGCAACCCCTAGCGCCTCATCGCTCCTACGCGCAAAGCCTGCAGCGTTTCCATCAAAATGCTGTACTGTGCTAATTATATATGTAAAAGTGAGACTATACAGTCAATGTAAGTCCACAGATTAAACAACGTTCGTATAATCTTTTTTTTTTCTTATTGCCTAGGGAAACAGTAAAGGCAAGTTTTTAAAATGCGATAGTTAACAATTTTCACGAATTTTTTTTCTCCGGCAATTCACTTAAATGTTAAAAGTAAGAAAATAGTAGCATAGATAATTGTTTTTAACTTCTCTGGAAAAAAGTCATATTTACAGAACATTTATTTTCCGAGATATGCGTATTCGCCCAAACAACGATTTCACAGAAAATGCTTCCGTACGTAGTCCTCTTGAGAAATGAACATACGTTTTTTATATTGCTCCCCACATTTTTACTAAGCCATACTCAGATAAATATTTAGCTATATATTTTTCATTTACTTCATTTACGAGAAAAGGTATATTGCTTTATTTTTAAATTTAATTCAAGAGTGGGGGTTGTGGTGGTGTAGTGGTCGGACTACTCGTCTCCCACCTAAGCGAACAGGATTTTCGCATGTGGGAATCGTGCCAGGCGATGCTGCTGGTGGGCGTGTTTCCTTGGGATCTCCCGTTTCCCCGCACCACCGCATTCTGGCGCTGCTCCATACTCACCTCACTTCGCCCTCATCGGCTCTCAAGACCTCGATGTTAAGGGCCGCCTAAATATCTACATACACTCCACACAAAGAAAAGGTTGTTTTACTACGAACCAAAAATACCTTAGCATTTGTAAGTATTGGAAGAGCGAATTAATATATGTGGATATACAGGATGATTCTAAAATCATAGGACAAACATTGAGGGGTGGTAGAGCTCACTAAAACAAACAATTATTGTATAGGAATATATGGGCGGAAGTGACGCGTTGAGGCACAAACACAAAAACATAACACTAACGGAAACATAAAATGTTCAATAGCAGCATACTTAACGAGTAATTCCGTACAGAAAATGTTAAAACAGTTGCTGGAAATGCATCCACCAACAGTCACGCATGCTTGGCGACCTCTACATATGGCGTGATTGGCTGACAATGGTGGCGTGCGTGAAATACCCGGCGTATTTGAATCTGTTCGCCAATCACTCCATCGACCCTACCAAGCTTGCGTTATTGTCGGTGGTAGCAATTTTGAGCAATTATTATAAACATTGCTGTGAAAAGGCGTTTAGCGGCGACGTTATAAATAAACAATGTGTTGCATTTCATGTGTTATTCTTGTGTTTGCGCCTCAACGCGTCACTCCCGCCCATATATTCCTATACATTAATTGTTTTAGTGAGCTCTACCACCCCTCAAATTTTGTCCCATGATTTTAGAATTATCCTGTATAATACATTTAAAAAATCTCCTCCTTGAAAGATTTCAGACCCAGGTATACCACGCACGGCGTCTATACTCCGTTGTGGTGGCAAGGGTGCTGACTGTGTGGTCCTAACAGCATCGTACCTCCGCCACAGTATCACCGAGAGATGCTGCGTGTGTGTAAAGGCCTTGTACGTGGACGAGGGTGGAGAGATCACTCGACTTCAGCCGGCAATGCAGCGAGCCGCGTGTGTGGTGTGTGTGGAGGAGGGGGTGTTGTTAGAGCTGCCCGTGATTGCTACACCAGGGCGGGGGATATGGACAGCGGGACACCGCCGTCAGCAAGTTTTCACGTGAGTGAAGCTGTTTGTGCTGGTACTGCTGAGTCGAGGCCAGGGAAGTGTGGAAGAAGGCCCAGTCGGGCTTGCAGGTCGGCTGACACACCCCCTTCCCCCTTCTTATACGACCGGATGTTTCCGATTTGTGTTGTGTGTATGTGTATAAGGGGACAGACCAGAGCAATGCTAACACTTAATTCAAACTTGCAACGCTACTACTTTCTATAAGCCGAAGACATGCTAGCTGCTACAGACTGGGACAATCTGTAAATATGATCATCAGAAGGTTTGTCCTTTTAGTCCTTAGTATACCCGATAAGGTATCATTTATTTTGATCATGTCATACTCGATATACTTATTTATTTTCGACTAGGTTGTTACTATTCTTCCTTTGTGGTTCTTTAATATGGCCTCAGAGTAACCCATGACGTGCACATATATTGGGTTTTAACTATAAATGAAACACTTGTGTCATGTGCTCAATGACTTACCCCCTCACAAAAAATGTGCTGGCCGACCAACTAGCCAGGACAGTTGCCTTTTCCCTTCATGTGATGTATTATTTTTGAAGTAAGGTAGGTATATTACCAAATAGGAAATCAAGCACTCTAGTGACAAATATTATGGCATGTGCGAAGAAACCATCTAAATTCAATTTAAAATTTGCACAGCCTCTCTCCATGTTTCTGTCTAAACCGCCCTTGTTTTCTGATCTATATATATGGTGTGTTTTTGTAAATAAAGGCTAAAGATGGCCAAACTTCCTGGTTTTGGTCTGCTCCAAACCACTTGTTCATCAACTTAGTTATAACATTCTAGGTTATGTTGCAAGTGATCCTCGAGCAATCGTCAGCTCGGGCAAATCAGCAAAAAGTCCTACGTCCTTAGCGATTACGAACACAGTAGACTTGAAACATGAGCCATGCAATTGTTCGACCCAGAAAAGGTAGCTGACCATGATGCTATACCGCCACTGTGGAAGACAGTGTGGCTTATAGTGTCGTGGTTAATGCCCCCAGGCACAGACTATAATGTGCTTGGAGGTTGAGGGTATTGTAATAATGAAGCCTTTTACTGTTTCATTTGTTAAGGACGAATATATTGTCTGGAGTTTACACAAGTACTACATACATCAGCCCTTCCGAGGTGTGGTACCTAATTTGACTACTCGTATTCACTGGGCGACTTCGTGGTTGAGTGGGGCTTCTCTGGGCGACGATTTTTATACTTAACTCAGCTGTGAGTGTTGGTAGGCTGTCATCTGGGAATGAGCTCCGGCGAAGTGGTAGGCCTTGGAAGAAGATCCGCAGGTGCTGCCGTCTCCCGGGACTGCGGTTCGGACTCGTGCTCACGTCTTCTCGCGATTCCTTGACGCAACTCTTCCCTCGGC
>NQII01001641.1:287363-299662 GCA_002778355.1 Clitarchus hookeri | reverse complement strand
TATACAGGATCTCAGGTAGCTGTGTGTCCCATTGAGTATGATTCGTCCCCATTCTAATTCTCATATTCTTCTTTAATTCTTGATTCCGGTGTTCGGTAGGGTTGGCCTGTGGGTGGTAAGCTGGAGTCGTCCAGTTTTCCGCCCCCCATGTCTCACAGGCCTTCCTCCATTTTACCCCCGTAAACTGGGTTCCATTGTCAGTTAACACACATTTCGGGTACCCCCATCGTGGAAATACATCTTGCTCCATTTGCCGGATTATTGTGTGGGCCTCCTGGTTGGGTAACGGGAATGCCTCTGTCCACCTGGAGAAAAGATCGGTCACGACTAGGAGGTATCTCTTTCCTCGGGGTGTGCGTGGGTAGGGGCCCATGATATCGACGGCGATGTGTGTCCATGGAGTTTTCGGCCGATGGGGTGTGTATCGTATCTTTGGTGTAGGATAGGCCTTGTTTTCATAACATTTCTGAGACATGGCGACGTATGCCCTCNTATCTTTGGTGTAGGGTAGGCCTTGTTTTCATAACATTTCTGACACCTGGCGACGTATGCCCTCACATATCGACTAATTCCGTGCCATGTATATCTGTTGGTCAGGGCCCTTAAGGTCTCGTGAAAACCCGGATGTCCTGCGTGGGGGTGGTCATGGTGGTGTTCACAGATACTGTCTCGTAGCTCGTGGGGGACCCAGATTTTCCATTGATCTGCTTGTGGGTGCGGTCTGGCCCAGATTATGCCATCTCTTCCCTCGTACTGTTCTGGATACCTCCTCATTAACTCCTGTAATTTGGGGTTGGCCTGCTGTTGGTCTCGTAACTGATTTTTGTTTTCGTGGAACTTTACTAACTGTAGTTCCACGTCATCCGGTCATGGGAGTTTTGGGGGAGAGGGGGGCAGCATTCGCTCCCAGTCATTGGTTTCTGTCTCTTTGTTGGGACTCTGTGGTCGACAGGATAAGGCATCGGGCAGCTCGTTGTTCAAGCCTGGACAATGCTCGATGGTGAAGGAGAATTCCAGTAACAATAAGGCCCACCTACCCAATTTGGCTTTCTCGTCACTCTTGGTTTTCAGCCATGTAAGGGCCTTATTGTCCGTCCTGAGAATGAATGGTCGGTCCTCAAGGTAATAGCGGTATTTGCGGACTGCCCAAATAACCGCCAAGCACTCCTGATCATTGCTGTGGTAGAAGTGTTGTGTCTCGTTTAGCATGGTACTAGCATATGCGATAATTCGTCGCTGGTTCTGTGACTGCTCCTGGTATAGGACAGCGCCCATTCCGGCTCCACTTGCGTCGGTCTGTAAAATTAGGGGTAATTCTGGCATAGGCTGGTATAGCATGGTTATGTCACCATATCGCGCCTTTAATATTAGGAATGCTTCTTCGTGTCTGTCTGTCCTCTTCCAGCGAGTTGTTTTGAGTAGAAGTTCATTGAGGGGAGCCATAATAGGGGCGACATCTGCTATATACTCTCTGAGCCAATTACATAACCCCAGAAAACGTTTCAACTGTCTCCTGTTAGTTGGTACTCTCGCCTCCTCAGTCTCTCTCACTTTCTCGGGCTTTGGATAATTCCCGTCGGGGGTATTTATGTGCCCTAAGTATTCTACTCGGGTCTTCCCGAAGTGACACTTCTCCAGTCTGCACGTCAGTCCATCTAGTTGAAAGTGCTCCAGGACTTTTTGCAAGTGCACCTGATGTTCTTCCCATGTGCGCGAATATACAATGGCATTGTCTAGGTATGCTAGGCAAATTTGGCCGCTATAGCCCATCAAAACTACTGCTGACATCAGTCTTTGGAAAGTAGCGGGTGCATTCTTCAACCCGAAGGGCATTACCCGAAACTGCAGGGTTTCACTTTCTGGGGTTGTAAACGCCGTATATTTCCTGGATCCTGGGTGTACCGGGATTTGCCAGTATCCACTGCGCATGTCTAGAGTGGAGAATATACATGCATCCCCTAGGTCGTGGAGCATATTAGCCTGGTTTATAGTTGGGGGTGCTATAGGGTATGTGATATTGTTTAAGGCCTGGTAGTTCACACAAAAGCGAAGTTCTCCATCTTTCTTTGGCACAAGTACCACTCTGGCATTATATGGTGAGTCAGTTGGCTTCACTATTCCTTGCAATTTCCTCTCGGGTACCTGGTCTAAAATTATTTGCCTGTGGTAGGCGGACGGGTTACCTGGTCGGCAGTATATGGGGCGAGCATCGGTTACGCAGATTTCATGTTGAATGGCCGTGGTCTGATTTAATCTGCCGGTATGCTCAAATACGGCTACGTGAGCGTTGAGTATCCGCAATAATGTCCTGAGTTGGACAGCCTCGAGTTGGTGGTTTACCTCTTCATTACAAATTTCTTGTAATTTTTGTGTGTTTATTGGGGCTTCCCAGTTAATGGCCATCCTATCCTGCTTGCCCAAATATAGGCGCTGTTGTCCACAGTCGATTATGCAATTTTGTCTTGTTAGCCAATGTTGCCCGAGGATAATCTCCTCCACTAAATGCGGTGCGCAAAAAAATTCAGTTTGGACTGTTTCTACCTCTGTGGACACTGGCAATGCAATAACTCCGTCTATGGTCAGCTGTGACTCAGACTGGGCCATTTGAATTATTCTGGAATTTTCCTTTATCTGGCTTTTCTGTTCGGGAGTTAGCAGCTGGCTTTTAATGAAATTGCCTGTTGCGGCCGTGTCCAGTACTGCCATAAGTTCCTGGTTATTTATGCGGACTCCTATCCGAGGTGCGTGTGTTCCCGGCTTCAGATCGCTTAACGTTAAAATTGGTTCCACCCTTTGAATTATGCCGGGGAAGACGGGCGACTTTGTGTCCCGGCGGCGGCATTTCCCGGATCCCTCTTTCCACCCTGACGGTTCCCCTTCCCTATGTCGAGGGGGGCAGCTGTGGTGTCTTTTTCCTTAGCGGCTGCTAGGCGGCTTCTCACTGTGGGACAGTCTCGGTGCAAGTGTTTTTCGGGGCAATACCAACACTTAGGTGGCAAGTATTGTCCTTCTGCCCTTCTAGCGGGTCTGCTATTCTCTGCTGTTCGCGCTGCGTGTATGGGAGGCAGGCGGGTCGGAACGTTTGCTTTCTCCTGTTCTTCGTAATCTAGTTCTGCTTCTTTCGCTCTCTGCACCAATTCCTCTATTCCCATCGCCAGAGGGTGACGCAGGGCCGTTCTTATCGCTGGTAACATTAACTTGGTAATGATACGCACTCCCTCTACCTCGGTGCTTTCTGGAGCGATACGAGAATACATTTGCGCTTTTCGTCTAATAAAAATCTCTGATTCTTCCTGTCTTTGTTGCTTGTGTGTGTAAAAGTCTGTTCGTAAGGCGGTAATGACTTCCTCTCCTGCGAACTTATTGCTCAGGCGGGTCGCGAACTGCTCCCAGCTCGTCACAAACTCGCCATATTTGTTCCACCAGATAAGGGCCACGCCTTTTAACTGCTCTCGTGCCTTCAGCACCCACCATTTATTAGGAATCCCGCCGGCCTTGAATTCGTGTTCACAAATATTTATAAAATATACAGGGTCTTCATGAGGCCTGCCTGAAAATTCGGGCAGCACTATTTCTCCGGGTATTCTACGTGTTTGTTCTACATGGCTAGCGGGGGTTCGGTCCGGGGGTGAAAAGTGTTCCCTTCCTTCTCCGTTTTGGCGCTTCCTTTGCTCCCGGCATTTCCAGCAGTTGTATTGGGTGCGTTCCGTAGGTCGAAATGTCTGGGGCCAACCGATACACTTATTACAATAGTGCTGTGAACAGAGGCTGCACCGGACCCTGTACAGTCCTGTCCCGCTACAAAATGGAGCACTGCATGTCTCTAGTTGGGGAATTTCGTCTTCGCTTCCCCCATCCCTTGTCCTTAGGTTCTCTAGTAGGATTTCTTCAGCTCTCACCTCCCTTCCCTCCCGAGTCTTACTGATACACATATCCTCCATACTTTTTGCCCGCCGCCTACAGGAATCCCTATGTTGCCGGCCTAGTATCCTTGCCTCCTCTAGTACGAATTGGTCGGGCGCCAAAGGGTTTGATGAGACCCCCTTAAGTCTTTGGTTCATCCTCCTGACTAGCTCTGTAATTCTGGTACGGGTGAGACCCCTTTTCTCGGGTATATGGGTATAGTCGGGTTCTTGATACTTTCTTTACAGATGTATCTACGCCCCACCGTTGGGAAGCCAAATTAACTTGACGCTATACCACCACTGTGGAAGACAGTGTGGGTTATAGTGTCGTGGTTAATGCCCCCAGGCACAGACTATAATGTGTTTTTGGTGGTTGAGGGTATTGTAATAATGAAGCCTTTTACTGTTTCATTTGTTAAGGACGAATATATTGTCTGGAGTTTGCACAAGTACTACTGATACCTGCCAAATGCTGAAGTTTGGAAGTAGGTATTGATTCTGCTCTGTGGCGTGAGGCGCCAGCATTTGATGCTAGCCCTCAGTGACAGGGTGTAGGAATACGTCGACACTGTTGTCTCTAGGTCCAATTTACTAATAAATTACACTGTATTTGTGAGTTCACATAATCGAGTTTTATTGTTGCTTAAACAGGTTAACTGGTACATGAACTCACCAGACATACTCCCCTCCCTTTTTTCATTGTAGGCTATGTATGGTTTGACGCCGCGATTGGCATTGTGGGGGAGGGAAGATTCTTCACACTTGGTGTAGAACTACTTATCTGATACTGCTGCGCTGTTTTCCCTCGGCTGGCGGTGGGGCGTCCCGACGCCTGCTCTCGGAACCCCTCCTCCCGGGTCCACTCAGCACTCTTCGTTTGACGAAGTCGGACTGACTTTTCTCGGATTCTTCCCGCCGCACGTCCCGTTTGACGGCCTCCGACTGAGGTCGACGTCGTGATGCATTCTCGATCCTCGACTGACTCCGACTGACTGACTGACTGCTCGATCCGCGACTGCCTGACTGACTGACTCGTTCATCGCACTGGCTTCGTCCGGCTCCGACCCAGACACCTTGCTTCAGGTCCCCCGACTCACTGGTTCGACGTCTCTCAACTGACTGCTCCGTTGCTCCAGCAAAAGAAGCTGGGGCGGCCTTCTGCTTCTGACCTCGTTAGGGGTGGAGAGGGGAGGTCTCCCCTCCATACTCTGTCGCGTGGCCCTGGCAGTGCATCTGAGGGAAAGTTAGGGCTTCTGCGTCACAAACCAGTTTGTGAGGGGCACACCTTCTTACAATTTTAGAACATTGCAGGCCCGCAAACCCTAGGCAATGCTGGGGGGGGTGGGGGAGTAGTCTCACACTTTGAAAATTGACATAAAGTACAAACAAAATAAACCCTGGTCACATAGCACACTCCTCTTACATCCTNTTGTCTCACACTTTGAAAATTGACACAAAGTACAAACAAAATAAACCCTGGTCACATAGCACACTCCTCTTACATCCTTACAATTAATTACACTGGTTCCTTACACACTCTGTTCTGCCGCACTACCCAGCCCGTCCAGGCGGGGTCATTTTTTTTACTGAACAGTTTCTCATTGAACAGTTGCCAACAGGTTATGCGAGCAAGCTTCCCTTACTACTTAGGAACAACGATCCTGTTATCTCATGAGCCTCTCTGCCGCTCCGCCCCAGCGGTCTGACGGTGGGCCAATATAAGCAACATTGACCCTAGCGGTAAAATAAACCCACATTATTCATGGGGCTGGTCGGCCCTTCAACACGAAAAAAAACACATCGTTTTCTCCTCCGACCTTGTGACTCGTGACTCGTACCCGAAAGAAACAACTTACAATGGCTGAGGCTGTAAATCTCGAATTCTAATACATAGTTACACCTTTTTATCCACGTAACTTGCCAATGGTAAACCCTAAATAACCATTGCTACATAATGACACTGATGGAGTGAAACATCGGTAACAATAATAACCACTCTCAAACCTAGCGGTAAGCGACTGGTACATAATTGCGCCTTTCTCGGTGTTAACAACGCCATGCATGGCCCTGGCCGTGACATGAACACACGTTATTTATGAGGGCAGGTAGGCCTCTCAAAACAAACTTCCTGGCGGTCTTTTACTCGCTTTGACTCTTGCGGTAAAAAAAACTCATATTCCTATCTCGGCTGCCGGCTTAACTCTTGAATTTCACCTTACACCCTAGCCCTTGGCGAACATAACACCAACTTTGACGAGCTAAAATCACGCAAATTTCAACGTATTTTAATTACCGCGGCACTGCCACTTTACCGCATAAAACCACTGCATACCTTAAGAATTTCTTATTAAAACTCTAAGCCAAAGACTCCAAAAGACAGTACAGATTTTTTTTTCACTTGTAGAAATTTTTCCAAAATTTTTATTTCCGAACATTAAAATCACCGGTTAACCTATAAATGGGTCACTTAAAAATAATTTAAGCTATCTCGGACCTTTTACATAACATAACCTTTCGTTCTACCCAACTCGCGCCATTGAATTAAAACATTTAATTTTCCTGACACCCTACCTGTAATCACCTGTAATCACCACGCGTCTCGCACGCCCGCTCGGCCAACTTGTGCGCGGTGGGAGCCTAGCCATTGGCCGGAGCTTCGGCCACTCCCGGGCCTTTAACCTCGTTGATTAAAAATTACTAATTCTTACTCGTTTTTCAAGCGATGCTTACTGACCTACGGACTTTTTTCCAGTAGTAATACTTTAACACAATATAAAACGCTTGATTTAAAACCACGATTCTCACCCTCAGCGTCGTTACGCGAAATATATTCGTCACAAAGACGTATTTTAAAATGCAGTCAACGTCATAAGCCATGACCATTAAGAAATTAAATAACTCACATATGGTTCTCTACACTATATTTAGTAGGCAGCTTTTTTTTCGTAACCCTTTACATACTATATACCTCCAGTAACAGGTATATGAAAATTAATTCTTAGCCACTTAACCAAACTTTGGTGATTGAAAAGTATTAAGGTTATAGCCACTGTCTGTGTAGTGACAGGTTGTAATTCTTACTGTCATTTCTTACTGGTATCTGTTGGGTTATCTTTTAACACACTCCCTGCCGCCTGACGAGCGGTCTGATGGGGCATCGATACACAAAACGACACTGCCTCTGGCAGTGAAGTACACACACTCGTAAACAATGCTTTACAGTGGTAACCAACAAGTACAATCACTGTTGATACACAGTGGTTAACAAAAAGTAAACATAATACTAACATCGGTGAACATCTATTAAAAGGGGACACAAAAGTGCAAACAATCAGTAACTGGCAAACAGTGCTACTGATGAATTTAGCTCGGGTATAATGAGACAGATGTCCTGCCATCTTTTGTTGCAGACTTTCGTGGTTTTTACTGTGCATGTTTGAACACATAATTACACTACAACATTGACTTGATAAGTTGGCTAAAGGCCTCTCCACACTTTGTACTTGCGGTTTTGCAATTAATGAAACTAATCGGTCACTTTGCACTCGGTACACAAAATATCTTCTTCTGCATGGTCTCGCCTTTGTTTCTCTATGAAGAGGGGGGGAAGGGTGTAGTGTAGTTGACACTTTACCTGGTGCTGACCGCCTTCACGGCCCCTGGAATAGGCGGGGCCTGGAGAAGTCCCGTCGGTTGTTTACTTAGGCTGGCTGGAAAGAGACCGCCTGCTGGGGGGAGGGGGAAGGTCCCCCCCTTTCCATCTCTCGTTCAGTTGACGGCTGATGTCTCATCCCGCCGATTAGTCGGGTCTGCATGGTACTGCCTCGCCTCGCTGAAGTTGGCTGGGTTCGACTATCTGCCGATGCAGTCCGCTTCCTTCCTTCTTCGTTCGTGTTGCATCACACTTCTCGTCGTCCGCTTCACATGGGTATTCCCGTGCGCGCTAGGTTTCGCGGCGCTGAAGTCGCCTTTGAAACTCCCGTGCGCACTCCCGGGTTTGTTTATCTTCGGGCACCGACTGCGCGATCTTACTGGGTTTATTTGGCAGCTTGCTTTTACCCTTATCTCGCAGTCTCTGTACCATACAGTGAACTATTTTCCTGCCCTTTCTCTGCCGCTCTTCCGAGTGGTCTTATGGCGGGCGGAAATACTGGTATATTTGTTCGGAAAATGTCACTATTCCCCATCCAGGGAATTAGTACTTACTTTTTCCTATTTTATCTTTCACCGGCGCTCTGGTTACTGTAATTTTGTTTATCTTCAGGCACCGACTGCGCGATATTACTGGGTTTGTTTTGGCATCTTGCGTTTACCCCTATCTCGCAGTCACTGTACCATACAGTAAACTATTTTCCTGCCCTTTCTCTGCCGCTCTTCCGAGTGGTCTTATGGCAGGCAGAAATACTGGTATATTTGTTCAGAAAGTGTCACTATTCCCCATCCAGGGAATTAGTACTTACTTTTCCTTATTTTATCTTTCACCGGCGCTCCGGTTACTGTAGTTTGTCGGCGCGGTAGTTTACTTGTCCGCCTGAACCCACGTCCTTTTCAACATCCAGTGAAAGAGACCTATCTTCGCTAATACGTCCTCCTGCCCGCTACTGGCATCCCGTTCGCTAATTTCTCCCTCGTTTTTCTTGTCGTTCGTCGGCACGGTAATTACCTGTCTGCCTGACACCTCGTCCTTTTTCACCATCCAGTGAAATAGACCTTCCTTTCTTTGCTAATACGTCCTTCTGCCCGCGGCTGGCATCTCCTCCGCGTTTCCTCTCCCGTTTGCTAATTTCTCCCTCGTTAATTGGGACTCCTTAAAGTAATATTGCTGGACGCTACAGGGTGTTTTGTCATAGCCTCCCTGACGTCTGTGTTTAGCCTGGCTGGCTCGTTACCATTCACCGCCTGGTGACCTAGTAACCCACAGGGGGTTCTATTATTCTCCGCCTTCCTTCTAAACTCCGTGCACGCCTGCGCCTGCCCTTTCCTCGTCCGGTTTATTGCCTCGCTCCCTTTCCGGGTAAACTGTCGGTAACTGGGCGCCACAAGGGATAATTGTATTTTTATTTTTATTTTATTTTATGACCCCCTCGAAGTCGTAAATGTGTTAGCTGCTTGTTCGGGGCACTGTCCCCTTTACCCCGGGTAATTTAGCTTTTCCTTGCTTCCATCTATACAGACTTCAGCGTGCCCCATAGTTGGGCGCCAAAAATTGATACCTGCCAAATGCTGAAGTTTGGAAGTAGGTATTGATTCTGCTCTGCGGCGTGAGGCGCCAGCACTTGATGCTAGCCCTCAGTGATAGGGCGTAGGAATACGTCGACACTGTTGTCTCTAGGTCCAATTTACTAATAAATTACACTTTATTTGTGAGTTCACATAATCGAGTTTTATTGTTGCTTGAACAGGTTAACTGGTACATGAACTCACGAGACAAACTCCCCTCCCCTTTTTCTATACGTAGATTACGTGATACTTGGTTTGACGCCGCGATTGGCGTCGTGGGGGGGGGGGGGGCAGGATTCTTCACACCTGGTGTAGAACTACTTATCTGACACTGCGGCGCTGTCTTCCCTCGGCTGGCGGCTTGGAACTGCTCCGGTGCTTGGTGGGGCGTCCCGACGCCTGGCCTCGAAGTTCCTCATTCTCGGGTCCACGTAGTACTCTGCGTTTGACGAAGTCTGACTGACTTTTCTCGGATTCTTCCCGCCGCACGTCCCGCTTGACGGCCTCCGACTGAGGTCGACGTCGTGATGCATTCTCGATCCTCGACTGACTGATTCGTTCATCGCACTGGCTTCGTCCGGCTCCGACCCGGACGCCTCGTTTCAGGTCCCCCGACTCACTGGTTCGACATATCTCAACTGACTGCCCTGTTGCTCCCCCCTGCACGTGGTTTTGTAGCGTCCATCACCATATTCAACTTCCCCCGTCTCTGCACGTGGTCCGGGGTGCTTGTCGTCCCCCTGGGTCATAAAACACGTGGCCACTGCTCATGTGGTTCGCAGCCGGCCTGGCATCGTCCCTTGGTTCTGGCCTGGAAGTTTATTGTCCCGTTCTGCACGCACGTCCGCTAAAAGCTCTCATGGTTTATTGCGGTACAAGCCCGGGACAGACGCAGCTGGTGGTGGGATCTCGGTGTCCCTTGGGCAGCTGCAAAATGCAGCTGTGTCCGCGCCCTGGTGCCTTCCGTTGTCTCCGGATGTCGTCTGCACGTGCAGGAACAGTTGCACGTGCAGAAACCTTTGGTAGCGTGCCTTTGCAGCTGCGAGGCTCCTGGCGTCACTCTTCCGGCACGTCCACAAAACCCTTAATCCTTATTGCGGTTGTCCGCTGGCGAGCATCGCCAGAGCGTGTGTTCTGACGAATAAAATATAGGGATGCAGAATGCGTCAGGGTGAAATGAGGACGACCTGAAATGAATACAAAGCGTTTATGAAAAGAAAAAAACACTTAATTAAATTTGCATGGGCATCCCTTCTGTAGTTACGCATCTTTTTGACTTTTGAATTTATTTTAAAAATCACTTTATTTTCACCGTGCATTTTTACGCAAAATCCTCCATACTACCCCCTTTGGATAGTGAAGCCGCCTGGAGGAGAGGGGATAGTGAAACTACTCTGCTCACACACACACTGCACTAACTTGCCCTTGCATGAGTGCGTTCGGTGCTCCGGGTTGTAGTGTGTGTTGCTGCGGTGGAGTTGGACGTGTGGCATGGCAGACGGTCTTAAAGGAAAGGATATCGTACTGCTTCAAACGCCCCCCTCTGTGAAGACCATCTGCGGGCAATGCGCCGTGTCAGGCACAGCCAGAGCAAGCCGTAGTTGAGCGGCGCCAAGGCCACAGGTTATACAGTGCCCTGTTACCATCCTGGACATGATGGTGCCATCTCCTACTCTGACATGGCAGTCCGCTGTAGTGGATGATGCAGTGACATTACTGCAGGCCGCACACGCCCACACTGTCCTGCGTTATGGTGATCGTCATGAATGACAGGGAGGGGGCGAGCTGTCTGCGACGCTTCCCTCACTGCCACCTTAATTCCTGCTGCTGATGCTCCACTGGCCCCACTACCGCTGGTAGCTTCCCTGTTGTGGCGCTGCCCTGGTGTGCCACCTCCTCGTTGGCTGTGGACACAACAGAGACCACCGTGGTGCCATCAACAGTGCATCAGGAGGTCCTGAGGTGTCACTTGGAGCTGCTGATGCGACATTCAAGGTAGGCACCACGATGCCAGACGCCACGACGCGAGCAGGCCGTGCGGCTTCTTCCTCCAGCTTCTGCTGCAGTGGTAGAGGTCGTGCTGGTGTTTGGACGGCTGCACCTGGTAGCAACTCACCGTCCGTGGTGATTTCCTCTTTCCAACGCTCCCTGCTGGTTCCTGGGCGCCGGGCGTCGTCAGGTCAGGGTGTGTGTGTTGTGCCCCCCTGTTGGAGGGTCCCGCTGCAATTTCTGCTGCTGATGTTATCAGGTGTGCTGTCATGGGAGAAATCAGCGACGTCGACGTCAGCCGATGTGAGACTGAGGTCGTCCCAGTGGATTTTGGCCCTCCATCGTCTGCTGAGGTGGTCCAGGTAGGTGGTCGGCCCTAGTGTCCGCAGGACCCGCTCCACTTGGCACCGAATTGCAGGTGCGCACGGACGTAGATGTGTTGTCCTGACCGGAGGTAAGGTGGTGGTCGTATAGTGGTTGCCACTGTTGCCAACTGCCCGCGGACAGTCAAATTCACTTGGCAGGGTGAAATTGTGACGCAGCAGGATGTCAGCAGGTGACTTTCCAGTGGCGGTGTTGATGCACCGACGAAGGGTGAAGGGGGCGGCAAGCACGTGTTCCGCCCAGGCGGCGTGCTGCTCCCCCACACTGAGACATAACTGGGTATTGAGGTCTTGGTTGAGACGCTCCATGGGGTTTGCGCATGGGTGATAAATCACTGCCTTGAGGTGCCGCACTCCCCAACGCGTGCACAGTTTGCACCTCTTCCAGCTAGTAAACTAGGTGTTATCTGTTAAGTTCTTTGGGTAGCCCCATCTGGGAAAAAAGTCAGTTTGCAAGACCTTTGCCACTCTCACTCGTGCACTGCTGATGGGGTAGATCACTACCCACCTAGAGAAATTGTCAGTCACTACGACTATAAAGCACTTACCCCCTACTGTTCTGGGGTGCGGCACCATGAGGTCGAGGGCACTATCTCGAAGGACTTCATGGGTGCGCTTGCCTACTGTTGCTGGGCCTTGTCAGTTGGCCACAATTTAAATTGGTTGCACTTGATGCACTTTTGCAAGTGTTTGGCGAGTCCAACCCAGAAAAAGTGATCATGCAAATTACAAATTATTTGTTCCATCCCTGGGTCATCTGCCTCACTGCTGTCGTGCACGTGCTTCAACACTTGCTCTTTGA
>NQII01001641.1:263016-278786 GCA_002778355.1 Clitarchus hookeri | reverse complement strand
TGAACGAAACGTTTTATGCCAACAAAAGTTGTTTTAATGAATTCAGCATAGCTTACCTAGTTGATATTGAAGAGGCCGTAGTGTTAAAATAAGTAGAACATATTAAAAAAAACTTGCGAAATATGTTTGTTTACGTCTATTAACATCAGAGGAATTGTACCAGCCCCCTACCTAGATGAGTCAATTTACATTATTTTGGTGTGTTTTACGGTTCCTTTAAATCCCTACAATCCTACATTTGTAGTTTAGTGTAAAACCCAAACATCCTAGGTTAGTGTAAAACCCTACTATACTAGGTTAGTGTAAAACCCTACTATCTTAGGTTAGTGTAAAACCCTACAATCCTAGGTTAGTTTAAAAATGTAAAATAGTGATTCACCCATCGTGGGGTTAGGTTCTGTTAGGTTAGGTGGGCACATATTACGAAATTAGTCGGACGTTAATGCCCCTAGTATATTCGTGTTCTGCATCATTAGTAGATTGGAAATATACCATTTTCCGTGAATTATTTTTATTTACAGAAAAGCCCCTAAGCTTAATAATTACAGACCAAGAACTATTTAGTGTAGTTATTTGAAGTATAGAGTATAAAATAGTTTATCATGTAGTAGATAATTCCAGAAAGAGTTGCCCAATTATTCGATACAGAGTCATGCAAATACTTATGGTACAAACGGTTATACCACTTTAGGATATGCATGAAAGAATCCTTTGTAAATTGCTAAGGTTTCAAACATCAATATCTTCATCAGTAAGACACTTAAAAGGAGCTTAAAACTAACAAGATGACACGTCACAGGCTGCTCTCCACTTTTGTATGTGATCTACAGGATGATGGAGCGCTAGATCGCTTGATCAACCTTATTGCGTAAGCGAACTGAACACATAATCAGGGGTGAAATCAGGTGGCTAATAAACACTTCTACTTTTGATTTGGTTAGCTAACCAGTTATTTTATTGCGTCATTACGTCACCCCTTCCCTTACCCGTCGGAGGCCTACAGGTCAGAGTTTTAGTTCATAAACGTTGCGGAAAAGTGGTTGTATTTGGAGGCGCGGTTTCTTAACTGAGCTGCCACTGTGTGCTGGTTTCATCTCGGCTTCGCGTCCCGGGAAGTTGTGTTTGGGGTGTGTCTCGGCGCCGTCCCGCGATGTCTCTCCGGTGCTTACGTCGCGGCCATCCAACTGGGTCGCACCCCTGGCGCTGACCTCGCGTCTCTTGAGTCCTCGGGATCGACTGATCTCTCCACATCCCTGCTGGACTATATCCCGTCCCCTAGAGGAATTTCCTACGTCATTGGCAACCCGATTTACGACAAAACTTCGGCGTGCGTCATTGGAAGGAAATATTCTAGTGACGTCGGTATGAGCATTTGACGCACGTTATGGCAGGTTGTGAAATCGTCGCTCTGTTCTCTGGCTAGACGCNTGAGCATTTGACGCACGTTATGGCAGGTTGTGAAATCGTCGCTCTGTTCTCTGGCTAGACGCGTCATGCGTCAAATACACATTAACAAAACAGTTCAAATTCAGTGAATAAATATGATTTTATTATGATAGATGTAAGAAGTGGTGGAATGAATGAAAAAAAGGTGTCGCAGACACGATTGAGACAGTAAACATGAAACAACCACAAACAACACAAATCTCTACATTTAAACACTCCTTTAGATTCAAATGCTTTAGCAATATATAAGAAAATAAATAATTTATTTCTAGAAACAATTTCTATGGAGGTGAAATGCATGGTAACAAAATTGATTAAAATTTTTTCTCTGAAACAGTAATCCAGGCTAGCAATGATCAACTTGAGAGTTCTATATTCAGGACCACCGGTTACACGTCTGAAGAAAAGAAATGAAGAACATTTGAAGTATTTGTACTGCTTCAACTGTCAAAACAAATTCCTAAATTATTTAGATGGATTCAGGAAAACAGATTATATTCCTACTTAGATCTTACGGCTTGGAGTCAGCAAAGGTGTACTCTCTGGCATTTTGGGCCTCTTCTTATATCGCCCATACACATTTAGTCACTTCACGCCTCTCCGACGTGCCTAACATTATGACGTGGCAGAATTTTCTCGTAATTAAACCGGAAGGAGAGTGTCCTTTGCTAGCTTCAAGGCTTTTAAAAGTCAAAATTCATCCGGAAATCTCGGATAGTCTGTAATTAACATGTCAATTAAGTGAAAATAAAAGAGTTGAAAAGTAAAACCTCTGAGGCCTATCTGCACTGATAAGTACTAAACAGATATAGTTGTGATTAAAACTACATACATGGAGAAATATGATGAGGATCAAAATCTATTAAGTTTTAAATAAGAGTGAAACTTTATTTTTTTAAATGTTAACGAAGGTAAATAATAATAATTATGTTTATATACCTGGGAGTGGGTCTTAATGTTTATAAACCAAACTCAAGGAAAATAAAAACATAGCAAATTAATTTAGAATATTATAAACAAAATATTAAGATTAATAGGTAAACAAAACAATAATCCTTACTTTAGTAAAGATAGTGTAGTGCCACTACAAATTAACACACACACCCCCTCCCCCTTCTCTTCTCCCTTTGTAGTTTCAACTGAAACTCACCTTGTAGGTTCGTAACAAGGGAACTATTAGAAGGATTACACAAACAGAAATTACGTGAAATAATTAGTACGTACAGTTTCCAACAATACAAAATTTTACCAGTGCTTAAAACTATTGCATGTTAAATGGCTTGTGACTGTGAAATGTCTGTGAACGAAATACAAAACATATCCTCTCTTTCTGATTAACAAAAATATACTCTAGAAACACAATAATCAATCACTTAAACGTGAAACATCTTCTACAGCCTTTTCAAAGTCTGCTGAAAAATACCATAAACAGATTAATTTAAACATTCAAATCTGCAAGTCATGCGCCTTAGCGGTTCTGTAGCTTATCGCAAGTACTCCCGTGATGCATTAGCTGCGCTGTCTGGAAGATACCCACAGGTGGACAGGAACGGGATCTGCAGTCGCCCATTTTCGGCAAGTTGTAGCTGCTGGATCTCAGCGTTGCCTGAACTGCGTCGCAATTCCATCTTCAGGAGCTTACAGGTGGTGTACTTCAACTGACAAAGTTTCTGTATTACACAATTTTGCATTAAAGTGTTTTTGTGCATACCTACCAATTTTTGTTTTTATCACCCGTATCATTTTTAGTTGTTCAAATGAGTTTTCCATTATGTCGCGTAGAAAACTTTGTGGTACGTGATAAATTCACTTAATATCATCTCTGTAAGGATTAGGTAGCCAAACAAAATTACTTTTTCTTGCTTGTTCACTTAACAGTTTCCTCTTTCACAGTTCAAAGTTNAAGGATTAGGTAGCCAAACAAAATTACTTTTTCTTGCTTGTTCACTTAACAGTTTCCTCTTTCACAGTTCAAAGTTTGGTGAGAAATATGTAAAGTTCAAATTCCCTGACGTAGTTTTTAAATTAATTTTTTTTATATGTGAGGAGCGGTATGATTACGTATAATAATCAGACATACTAACAAAAGTAATTGAAAAATAACGGAAATAGGAGCAGTTTGCTTGAAATCCCTAATCCAAATTCTAACAATGATAAACTTCATAACTTATCAATCAAGGATAAAACTGATTTTATCAATTTCAACATAATTTCATTAAAAACATATATATATTTATTCAACAATATACAAAATCACACAAGAAGGAAAAATAACAAATTATCATGCTATATAAATTGACATAGTTTACTTCATGTGTTGCAAGGTTGACGAGAAGTGTGAATAACGTAAGAAACTGAGACAACTGTGGAACAAGATAGAAGCCAAATAGTCTTATGTATCCTGGGATTTAATCACTACAGCTGGTGAGTACAACTTTAACAATGAGCAAGTGTTTGAAGTGTCTGAATGATTATCTGCTGGGCGGGTAACATCATGTCTTTAGGCGCAACTTAATACATTCACAGTTTCATGTTTTCGTACCCAAAATAAAGCCATTATGAGGTTATTTTTCTTCTTTCTCTCATAAAATATCCAGTCATTGCAGTCTTGCCACAGACTTCATCTGCACAAACAGGTGTAAAGTACTCAGCTTACGTCCAGGAAAAGCAATCCGTTGTAATTAGCGATATACTGACATATCCTAGTGCTTTCATAAGCTAGTGCTAAGAGCNGTCCAGGAAAAGCAATCCGTTGTAATTAGCGATATACTGACATATCCTAGTGCTTTCATAAGCTAGTGCTAAGAGCTTTGATATGCTGTAGAAGACTTCTCAATAATGCAATACAGAAACAACACAACATGGCACATATAACGAAGTACCCTTAAACGTAATACATAGAACCCTTGAAATACGCAATACCATAGAACAACAATAACCGCTTATACAGAAGTATAGCACAATGGATTCATTGCAGGATCCATTCATTTTCAGTAATATTTTTATCGCATAAATATTGGTGCTAAATTTGCTGACAAACAATAAATGAATGCTTGTAACTTGTTCAGCTGACTTTACATAACTGTGTAATGTTACCTTTGCCTACTGACTTTCCCTCCATATCAGATAGTTCATAACAATTATTGCATACAACTCCAGTTATACGAAATAGACCTTCAAAAGTTAGAAATAACTTTTTGGTGACCTTTTCCCATAACAAACTTATGGGATTTGTTCTACCTAACACTAGGTCATTCAATTGAAACGTATTTTTCTTGCTCAAATTTTGTTGCCTCTTGCATGTTTCGACAGCTGTAAATAGACATTTCTTTACTAAATTTTCAACTTCTTGTCTAATTTTCTCCGGTTCTTCATTAGGTATTGACACTTCTAGTCGAGGTAGTATGTCTTTCAAGATACTCTCAGAGCGCTGACTAGTGAGGACTTCAAACTGTGCAAAGCCGGTCGAAGTATGTATGGTGTGGTTAATCACAAATTCAATTACAGTAATTTTATCTCTCCAGCTTTGGCGTGAATTATGGCAGTAGATATGTAGCATTCTTCCCAAGGTTTTCATGCCCCTTTCGACCAGATTACTTTGGGGATGTAGAACGGATATGGACGTAGGTACAATGTCTAAACAACTTAATTCTTCTNGGCGTGAATTATGGCAGTAGATATGTAGCATTCTTCCCGAGGTTTCCATGCTCCTTTCGACCAGATTACTTTGGGGATGTAGAACGGATATGGACGTAGGTACAATGTCTAAACAACTTAATTCTTCTTGCCATAAATCCCTAGTGAACTGACTTCTCTTGTCCAAAAGAATACAAACAGGTTTTCCAACTTCTTGAAATAAAAGATATCAATTTAGACAACAGTGTTTTTGCGTTAGCTTGTACTAGAGGATAAAGTTTAGTATACTTTGAAAACAAACCTAGCATAACAAAAACATATTTAACACCAGCTTTAGATTGTGCTGGTGGACCAAAAATGTCAACTGATAACAATTGTAGATGTCCTTTATGGATAATTTACTGTAGTTCCCCTTGAAGGTTTCCAGTTGGCTGTTTTGCTTTCTGGCATAAATCACAAGTAGTAACTACTTTTCCTACTGTCTTTAACATATTTGACCAATACATGATGCATTTCAAAGTTTCCTATAATTAGAACCAATATGCCCAAGTGTAGAATGTGCTTCACACACAACTTGCTGGGATTACAAGTTTCCAAAACTGTTCCAAAACATTATTATGGTCATTATGATAAAATAGTATTCCCTCAGTAGAAATGCAATAAATTCAATGAATCATATCAGCTGGCAAAGTTTCAAGTTTCAATTTCACTTTATTGCAAAATTCATCTTGACTTTGTTGAATTTGCAAATCTTTCAAAATTTACATCAACTGCTTGTTTGACGGAACAGCAGTGGTGTTAATACTAGCTACTACAAACCCTTTCATATTTTTAGGATGATTGAGAAGATCCGGTTCAGAATCAGGTATTCGGCTGGGATAGTCGGCTGCTTCATTTTCGGAGCCTTTGATGTACTCCACCTTGATGTCATATTCTTGCAATTACAACCGCCATCGATCGGGTAAGTCTATCTCCAAATACTCTTCCTGACTTTAAACACGAGTGCTTGATGGTCAGTTAACAATTTAATCTTCTCTCCCAACAGTAAATCTCGGAAATTTTGTAATTACCAAATAATAGCTAAAGCCTCTCTTTCTGTCTCGGTATAATTTTGTTCAGCACTGGGTAAATTTCTGCGGGCCATAGCCACAGTTTTCTCCCTACCAGACTCATCAATCTGTGCTAGTTTAGAACCTAGGGCATACGCAGAAGCGTCATTATACAAAAGGAATTATCTTCCTTGTACTGGATGATATGTGACATGATCTGTCAAAAAGATAGTTTTGAGTTGTTGAAGCGACTTTTGATGTTCAACAGTCCAATCCCAATTTTGCCCTTTCCTCAATAGGTTAAACAGTGGTACTGCTAGCTTAGAAATCTGATCAGATTAATTCCTATAGAAACCCAATACACTTAAGAAAGCTCTTGGTTGACGACAATTCTGTGGGACAGGAAATTGCGTAATAGCTTGAAGTTTGTCTGGTGCCGTACGATTACCTTCACTTGACAAAATGTGACCCTAAAATGGTCTTCATTTCTACAGAACAAAGACTTTCTAATCTTGATGGTCATTCCTGCATTTTGCAATTTCATATAATCACCATGTGTATGTGCTGTAGGTCCTCTTCAAATATCGATGAGGTGATTAAGATGTGTTCCACATATGCTCTTGCAAAACCACTGCATTCTTCACCTAAAGTTACATCAAGACACCTGGTAAACTGGTAAATTCCGCTGCAGTGTTACACAAACCAAATGGCATTACTATGAAAACATATTGTTGGTTTCTAAAAAGAAATGCTGTGTACTATTGTGATTCATCAGCTAAAGGAATTTGCTAATATGCACAAGTGATATCTAAGTTGGTTAGAAACTTGACACCTTGATAAAGTCTCAAAATATCTCTTGTTTGAATAGGTCCTTCCCTATCTTTAACTGTAATTTTGTTTAGGCTACGTGCAACCAAACATAACATAACAGATCCATCCTTCTTTCTAACACAGACCATAGGACTAGCATAAGGACTTGCTTGTCTTTTTACTACCTTCAAATCAATCATGAACTTTAAATGATCTTCAGCTTCAGATAAGTATTTGGTTGGAACAGGATATGATTTGCTATGAAATGGTGTTTCATTCTGAACATTAAAGATTAACTGTGTAAATCAAATTCCTACTAGGAATTTCTGATACACATTCTTGATGTAATGCTAACATGCTAGACAATTGTTTTCTTTGCAAGTCAGCAACTGCTTGACTAATCTCCTCCGGAGTAGTTATAGCTAAATTACTTTTAAGTTCCTTTTATAACTCGAAAAGATAATAATTATTCTTCAATAACCCAACAACACTGTTTGAAATCTGCCAATTTTCAGATGCTGGTAATGTAACTTGGAAATTATTTGCAGTAATGAGCCATCATGATGGGTCATGAAGTCAGTACGTAAAATTAAAGGCTTGGCTAACCTTTTCACTATTAAAAAATGCAGTTTGCTTCCTCTTACCTAATCCATCTATGGTGGGCATAGTTTGCCTGTTAATTACTGGACTTGCACGTGAAGTTACACCATATATCTTCAATCGTGGCACAGGAAAAATAGAAAGTTTGTGTCCTCGACTTTCAATTTCATTTACTAAGTCTTCACTGACACAATTTATCTCAGCAAGTCGGAACTACTATACCACGTACCTGAAGATTAACTTCCGGGCATAAAACTATACGAGGGCTAAGTATAGATTCTTAGTTTTCTCTCATCAAAAATCCCTTCCTGACTCACCCATCGTAAGAGTAAGAGAAGCTTTAGTCTTACTAGGTAGAATGGGCTTGACTTATCTTCACTAGAACTAAAAGTAGCATTGGATGCCATTGCCATAGGTAGTGTTTGTGAATTATTTGCTGTCCCCACTAGTTCACTTGCCTGGGTCAGCGTTCGGAGACGTACTTCACCAATCCTTCTTAGTTTAACTTCCCATGAGCATTGGTTTGCGGGTTTTCCTCTGCACTGATACTAGGAATGTGTACTCGATTAGGGGGTGGAAATGGTGGTGCCAATGGGTTCAATGTTTCACTTCTACGAATATAACCCTGCTCAGAATTATTACCAGGAAAATATTGCTGATATTGAACAGTCGTGTTACTTGTTGACAATAACTTGCTGACTTTATTATGTGTTACTGCAGGTAGTACTTGGTTGACATGATTCGCCATCACTGGTGGTGGTTGTCAGTAACTTTGCTTATTTGTGGCATACGTAGTAGGTGTAGAAGGGTGAACTGAACTTAACTTACCTTCACCCATCATGTACACGTTACCATCTGTGTGCATGTAAGCATTTGGTTCAGGGTTTTGAATGTGATGATATCCCTCCCTTTTGTTATGGTTACCGCCTCTATAACCAGGAGAATATTTTTTCCCTTTGTTTTTGTGGGTTTTATAGTAACTTGTATTGTTGCCCGATTGATTGGGTAACATTCCAGCATTACCATTGTGCAAAGCAACAGATTCAGAATGTAAAGTATTAATCGTAGGTTGGTTTTGGAAATTTGTTTGACCAGAATATTGCATTACGTTTTGGTGGTTGCCTGTATACAAGGGTGGCGGCTTAGGATGTGGTGGCCTTTCAGGATCCCGGAAACTAGTTGATCTATGTCTTTCAGATTGGTCAAGCTTCAGCAATTTATGTCTGAAGTCTGAAAGTGTAGAGAAAGGTCGATCAGCCCAACGATCTTGATAGCGTGCTGGTAACTGGGACGCAATCACTTCAGCGAACTCTTCGTCTTCTATTGGAGGATTAAGATGACTAGTGCGCTTGAACATTTCATTGAAATGTTGTTCCAACGATTTGTCTTTCTTGCGATCATATTTCTCTAGGAAGTGCAACCTTGCTCGTAAGTTCCCTGTGCAACCTTGCTCGTAAGTTCCCTGTGCAACCTTGCTCGTAAGTTCCCTGTGCAACCTTGCTCGTAAGTTCCCTGTGCAACCTTGCTCGTAAGTTCCCTGTGCAACCTTGCTCGTAAGTTCCCTGTGCAACCTTGCTCGTAAGTTCCCTGTGCAACCTTGCTCGTAAGTTCCCTTGAATGCGTGCACTCCAGTATTGTTCCAAAAATAAGTGTTTAAATACTCAAAGTATTTTTTCCTGATCTCTTATCAGTTCCCACCAAAATAGAGCTGTTGACATTAGACTTAGTCTTAAACACAAAAGAATTTCTTCCTTGGTTAAAGCAAACAATTTACCATATTCTTCAATTTTTTCAAAAAAAAAAAACATCTGGTTTTCAAAAGTACAACCAGAAAAAATAGGTATGCCTTCTCCCCACTAATTCACCGGGTGGTGCAAAAGAGCTGCAGTAGGGTTCACTACAACTGCAATAGGTTGAGATGAAATATTTGAAGTCGCATGTGGTTGTGAAAACTTTTCTTTGCTCAATGGTTCAGTAGATTGTGCATGTTTACTTAACCTAAGTTCACTCAACTGTTTATTTACTAATAATAGTTTTTCTTGCAGTGCTTTGGTTGGTTTTTCGTAGTCACGTTTTGCTGTGTGATATGCTGTTTCTGTGTTAGTAAGGAGGTTGTCAATGTGCCTTTCAAAATTAATAAATTGATGGTCCACACTTGCTAACAGGTTTGAATCCTGTCTGTGGGAATTAGTACTAGATTTTTGCTCTACTTTTGAAATTCTTGTTTCAAGTCCTGTCATCTGTACTTCTAGATTTTTTTTCTAGCTGTTTCAAGTGTTTTGTTGAGTTGATGTGCAGGGTTAGATAGAGTAGTATTAATTTGTACTAGACATGTTTTGACTGCATGCAATTGTTCTTCACTCTGTTTCACAACATGAGTATGCGGTCAGCAACACTCATTTCTAATAATCCAAACTGGTCTTGCAACTGATTCAGTTTAGTGTTCTGAGTGGTATGATCAGCTGGTACCTCCTTAAGATCATTCTGCAACTTTTGGATGGTCACTTTAGCTTGATCTAAATTAATTTGTAATGCATTTAAGTTACTGTTCAATTCACATTTTAGGTTTTCAAAATTCTGAGTAATTTTGTCCTCAAAATTTTTGCTTTGTGAAAGGAGTCTAGCTTCCATGTTTTTATTTTGAGAGGTGAGCTTAGCTTCTGAGTTTGCAAGATTCTGTGTAACGACTTCGGGTGACAATTATGTACTTGAATTTGTAGTTGTAGCAACTGAATTTTCGTGGATAGTAACCCGCATATTCAAGCGCTTTACACCAGCTTATAAAAGTACTGGAATCTGTCAGTATGTCTGTTTTTGAAAGGGATTGCTTTTCCTGGATGTAAGCTGAGTACTTTACATCTGTTTGTGCTGATGAAATGTATTGGCAAGGATACAATTACTGGATATTTTACCAGAGTAAAAAGAGTTACCTTATAATGGCTCTATTTAGGGTATGAAAAAAAACTGTAAGTGTATTATGTTGCACCTAAAGATATGCTGTTATCCCCCCAGCAGATAATCACACATATGCTTCTAACACTTGCTCATTGATAAAGTTGCACTCACCAGCTATAGAGAGTAAATCTCAGGATGCTTAATCCAAATTTTGGCTTCCATCTTGGTTCACTGTTGTCTCAGTTTCGTAAGTTATTCACACTTTTCGTCAACCTTGCAACACATGAAGTAAACTATTCTAATGTGCATGGAATGATTATTCATTACTTTTCCTTCTCTTGTGATTTTGTGTATTGTTGAATATTTATGTATATGTGATTGTAATGAAGCTATGTTTAGAGTTTATAACAATCAGTTTTGTCTTAAATTTGCAAGTGTAATGCATGTATAAATTTGAGTTTGGGATTTCGAGAAAAATGTTCCTTTTATGTTACTTCCCTGTCGTTACCATGTCTTCTATTAATTGAATGTTAGAGGGTAGGCTAATTACTGAAAGATTATTATATATAGCCATACCACCCCTCACATATATATGAACTCTGGATATTTCTCAACGAACATTGAACTGTGAAATAGAAAAATCTTTAATGATCAAGCAAGAAAATTTGTTCTAGTTATAAGAGCTAGCTGACTGATAGCGATGATACTAAGTGGATTTATCACGTATCACAAAAGTTTTTCTATGCAACATAATGGAACACTCATTTCAACAACAGAAAAGTGATACACGTGATTAAAGCTTGATTAGAATGCACAAAACACTTTATGCAAAACTGTGTAATAAATAAACTTTGTTAGTTAAAGTATACCACCTGTAAGATCCTTGAAGAAAATGGAATTGCGACTTAGTTCACAGTAACGTGGAGTTCCAGCTGTCACAACATGCCGAAAATGGGCGATTGCAGAACCTGTTCCTGTCTACCTGCAAGCGTTTTCCAGACAGCGCAGCTAGTGCATCGTGGGAGTTCTCATGATACGCTGCAGAACCACTAATACGCATGGCGCGCAGATTCGTATGTTTAATTTAATTTGTTTATGGTATTTTCAGCAGACTTTGAAAAGGCTTGAAGTATATGTTTAATGTTGTATATGTTTAATTATTGTGTTTTATGTGCAAGACTTTATTTAGGTGAAGAAAAAGGGATATGTTTTGTATTTTGTTGTTCACAGACATTTCACCATCACAAGCCATTAAATATGCAATAATTGTCAGGACTGGTAAAATTTTGAATTGTTGGAATCTGTAAGTACAAATTATTTCACGTAATTTTTTTTCGTGTAATTCTTCTCTTTTTCACTTGTTACAATCTTACACAGTTAGTTTCGGTTGAAACAACAGGGGGGAGTCATCTCTAGTGGTACTACAGTATGTTTACTAATGTAAGGATTATGTTTTGTTTACATTGTAATATTTGGTTTAAAATATTTTTAATTTGTTTTATTTTCCTTCAGTTTGGTTTATAAACTGTAGGTCCAACTCCCGAGTATTTAAGCATAACTATTGTTGTTTACATTAACATCAATCAGTTGTATTTCTCCATATAGGTAATATTAATCACAGCTATTCCTGGTTTTTGTACTTATCAGTGCAGATAGGCCTAAGAGGTCTTATTTTAAACCCTTAATTTTTCTTGAATTATCATGCTAATTACAGAATTTTTCTGAGATTTACGGATTTGATTTTTGGAAGCCTTGGAAATTGAGACATGCAGCATATTGTCAGTATTCAGAAGCACCACTGTCACACCCCTGCCAGGGCCCCCCAGCACGCTGGGACGCAGTAGGTGGACAGTTGAATCCCCGCGCCGAAAGGGCGGCGGTCGGGTGGGGGGTTTGCAAGGAGCACCACACCGGGATGCGAGAGTTGGATCGCCGCGCAGAGAGAGGGAGGGCAGTCGACGTTCGTGCCGGGAGACGACTAGTTAGAACGCAGCGCCGAAAGGCGGTGGTCAGGTGGGGACTCGCCAGGAGCACCACGCCGGGACACAAAGTTAAATAGTCGGGCTTCGCCGAGAGCGGGAGTCGAGTGGTGGCCTCAACAAGGGGCACCACGTCAGGACACGGTAGGTGGACAGTCGAAGTGCCGCGCCGAGGGAGTCAGTCGGATTGTGAGCTCGCCGGAGGCAGTCATATAGGATGGTCATCGAGGAGAACCCCCGGAACAGTCCTTCGTGGAGAGCCGTCATTGAGGCTGAAGGGTCAGCTGAAGGAGGACGCCAGCTGAGTCCACCATGCCAACTAGACCGAGCCGGGGGCCCGTGAAGGGCTGGCCAGCTTACCGGACCTCAACCTGTCGCCGGAACAACCAGAACTACAAATACAGCTAATTACCAGCGTCATCGCTGAAGGGACCTTCCGCGACGCCTAGCATTCCCCCACGACATCGGAAGCAATTAGCACGAGTGCATTAATTCACCCTTAAGGCCCCCAACTCGCAGGGTACCATCTCGGAAGTGTTTATATTTGTATTGTTTAAGCCAAATGTAAATTGAAACACTGAGAGACGTTACTGTTTACCGCCTATTCAACACCCAAGGCGCCCGTAGTCTGCGCCAGAGAGGTAACTCGTACCCTACGAACCACTCCGTATCCCACAGGTGGCAAGTAGCATCAAGTTAACAGAGGAACACTCTCCTTCTGACTTTCATAATTGGCAGATGCGTTTGCTAGGGTGTAGCTGAATTTAGGTTAATTTTAAGAATATTCTGCCACCACATAATGGTAGGCACATTGGAGAGACGTAAAATATTTAAATGTGCGCGGACAAGAAAAGAAGAGGCCCCAAAAAAGCCCCTGAATTGGTATTTTAGTGTTATAATCTCACGACGCCAACAATGCCTAGGATGACACCTACGCCTGATGCCAAGCCGTAAGCCTTGATAAAGGACCAATCTGTTATTTGGTTCTACCGTAATTATTTGTAAATTTGATTCAAGAGATGAACCTGTATAAAGTTTTTAAAATTTGTTCAAAATTTATTTTCTGCGGACATTTAACCAGTGGTTCTGAACACAGAACTCTCAAGTAGCTCTTTGCTAGCCTGGATTAAAATTTAGTTAAAATTTTGATTTAATATAAAGCTTCACAACTCGCATCTACAAGAATTTGTTTATGGAACTAAATTATATATTGTGATGTAGTTGATATGCAAAGCAAACTTTTAAAATAATTTGAATCTAAATTATTGTTTTATATTGTGGAGACCCCCCCCCGCCTCTTATTTTCACTGTCTCATCATATGTCTGCTACATTCATCACATCCCTTCTTATATCTTACATAATATTAATAAAATCATCCTATTTCATTGAACTTGCATGTCTTGTTTATGTGTTTTTGTTATTCTATTCATATATAGTGTGTCTAATTAAAGATTGCCTTGATGGCATAAATTTTGGTGTATGTCAACCAGTAACAATCGTAAAATTATGCATACTTTAATATATTTATAGTATATACACCCTTACATAAAATAAATTGGCAGTCCATGGTGTGGCCTATTTCAACATTACATAAATGTTTCACTGTTTGTTGTTTAGTAATTATTTCACACTAAAACATGTCAGCAATTCTCAAAATAATTACTTCACTGAGTATAACACAGAGAAGTCTTTTACTGTGAAATTAAAACTTCATTATATATCTTAAGATAGTTTATCTTTGTGCATGATGTGATTTTTAGGTCCTGGGATGTACGAGAAGAAGCTCGAGAACCATGTAGGGCAGCTGTCATGTAATTTTGATGTGCATTTTATTTATTGAATTTAGAACCGCCCATAATAATTTTTTGTCTAGTTACCGTATCTCCCAAACAGCTGCGGAAGTAATTTTATTAGCATTTGTAGGGAAGAATTTGTTCTGAAACAGCTTTTAATTGCTGATGTAGCTCGATTTAGGTAAAAATATTTTTTGGAATACCTGTCCAAATGGAAGATATCAAGTCTACAACAGAAAATGTCTGTAATTCTGCAATTTATTTGAATTTATAAGAATGACCCAGGATGCCAACATTGAGTAAAAAACACCAAAAATTTATGTATTAGAACATATGACACTTTACTATAGGTACATAATTCGAGGTGTATAAAACATTAAGATAAGGCAACAAATAACTCTAGAACATTCCATAAATCAAGAATTTTGATAACAGCCGAAAAACCTAATAATCTGTGATCGTAGTCTTTCACTTTAGTACCTTTTCCAGAATTTAACAGGCTTTAAAGAAGTTGCTGATTTATTTCCATGTAAGTACATTTGTGTAATTGATCAATATCGTAAATAGTAGTGTGGGGATCATGAAAGTTATGGGGTACAAAATGTGAAAAATGATTACAACAGAAGTAAAAAATCACAAAAATGGAGGGGAAAAGAATGTTAGCTAAGAGCTCTAGAATTAGTCTAGTTCAGTGTGTCCACCCACAGGGAAAGACAGGGAATTTTCACCGGGGTCAGGGAAAATGTAAATATTTGCTACTCTGCAAATGTTAGTTGTGTGAATACAGGATAATGTAATGGCAAGCGTATGCATATTAAAATTTATATTTTTAAGTTTGTGAAGTGGCAATAATACATCTTTGCCAATAGATATAGGGCCTATAAATACAAAATAAAGTATTTGTGTGTTAGTAATGGGCAATTGTGTGTAGTAATAGCATGTATCGTGAGAAATATTGATGGGCTGAATAAAATGCTGGCCCTGCTTGTTTGGTCTGTTTCAGTGTAATTTAATTTAACTTTAGTACTAGCATATTTTTTCTGTCAGTGGTGGAAAAATATTGTATTGGACAGATTCGGTCCTGAAAATAGGCCAGGAAAAGTATTAAGATTCTGCTTGGAAAACAGGGAATCCCAAAATGGAATTTCAGTGGACAACCTGAAGTAGAATTAATCAAAAAATGGGCTAGATATAGAATTAATACATACAAATATGCTAGTTGTGGTATAGAAAGTGTGTGAGCTAGACCTAGTTTGTTTACTTAATTTCTCAGCTAACAGCTTGTTTACATTTTTCAATTGTGTAATGTTAAGTTTTTTTTCTTATATTAAATATAGTACCATTTAGAATTTTTAAGTAATTGAAACACACATATAAACCACTCATCCCTTTTGTAGGGCTTAGCTAACTTATTTGCAATTTTAACCTTAAAGTATAATATGAATATTTAAATAAGTTAATGTTTAATTTATGTTGTAATTAATTTGAGTAATTTTTTTTTGTGGTTCATATATATATATATATATATATATATATATATATTTTTATGTAAGGCAAGTTT